>JAGFPH010000169.1:43246-106174 GCA_018207615.1 Philaenus spumarius | reverse complement strand
TACCATGTACGGTGCCATACCATCTATAAGCGGCTTTGTCCTGATTGACTGACATAAAATCAACATAGAGCAAAAACTACTTAAGATAAATATGCAAAAATTTGAAGAGAAAACTTATCGACACGTTTATTAGTTTTCTTGGAATGATAAAACAAAATTATTTATCGACACGTTTATCTAAATTAATTTTTCAATTTTGAAAAAAAAACATTTGTTGGTAAGTCTTTACATTTTCTTACAATGTTGAGAAAAACACATATTTATCGACACGTTTAAACATTTTCTTACAATTTTGAGAAACAAAAAAAGAGTTTAGTGAGTGACAAAGTAGGTTCGAAGTTACAAAAATTTGTATATTGTTTTTTTCTTTTTAAATTTGTTTAACCGCTCACTTAAACGGTTGGCCTACAAATATAGCAAACAGGGTAAACACTTAATTTTACGTATTATTCGGAAAACACTTAAGTCTATAGTTAGTTCAGCCAACTTTAGTTTGATAAAACACCCTGATTACTGATTTCAATGAAAGTCTGCCATAGTCACTAGGTAAATCTGTTGGTGCGGGAAATTTCCCCGTCGTTTGCCACACTGCTCGCAGACTTCACAACTGCCGGCCAGAACCTAGATTCAATAATCGCCAATCATTCCACATCATTGAAATTTGAAATGCTGTTTCATTATACAATCCCAGTCTGCAAACCTTGTTTTTATCCGGCTTCCCGTTTCTTAATGAAGTCGGAAGCATTGAAGAAGGAATGAATTGATACTTTGTAAGAAATACGAAATGTAGAACTCTGTGCAAAGTTTCCTGGATTCAATTTAAAGTGTCGTATTTTAAATTGCTAAACATGCGCGCATCGCACGCCCTCCCGCCCTTCCTGCAAACACATATTTGTACGCTTTATACGCGCGCAAAAAAAATAAAAATAAAATAGGGGTATCAATATATCTAATTCCGTAAGCCCAAATTTGCAAATGAAATTGTGAGCGAACGGTAGGTAGTAGAAAGCTGGGAGAGGTCTCATTTTAGAGGTCTGGGCATGAAGTTTTGGGGGAAAATATTAATTTTTGTTAATTGTGTCACGAACATTTGTTACGGAATAAAATAATTACCATTTAAATAGCACGGGAATATGTAGGTGTAAATCAGGTGATTTTAGTGTTAAAACAGGTGATTGTATATAATTCCCATTTAAATAGCTTGAGAATATATAGGTGTAAATCAAGTGATTTTAGTGTTAAAAACAGGTGATTGTATATAAATTGGAAAATTCAGCTATCATAAACAACACCTGAATGTGCAGTTTTGTGATGTGTTTTGTTATTGTAGCTGTGTTTTTGTTTCAAAATGAGAATTAATATCAAAGCTTAGGCTATATAATTAAACACATTATAAAATTATTTAAACTGTACTTTTTTACTGTAATGAATAACGCTGGAAGACCACCTCGCAAAGGTAGGCCATCACGAAGAGGTATTGCTTCTAGAAATATAGCCTATATATAGGGGCTATTGCCCCTACAAGCCACTAGTAATAATAATAAATTAGCTTAATCATCTTAGCTATCAAGTTTTCTTCTCACAAGTCAAGCTAAATATTTAGTTTCCAATTAATGGAGGCTAAACACTAACTTGATAATTGCTTTAAACATTAGCAATATAATTCTAAAACAGATTATGTAAAGTATTTTTATTCAAACGTTAAATAAGCATAAGTATTATACACGTACTTTATAATACAGTGTAAATCGGGTGTTTTCGTTTGTCTTTTTCAGATACAATTTTGAGACTATAATCGACAGCGTTAATTTGTTGTGAAAACCTGTGGTTGTTAATTTCAATTATTTTTTTAATTCAACCCAAATTAAATGTACCAGTTTTATTATTGAAAAATTAAAGATAAAAAGACTTAATGTCAGTTACCTAGAATATCTGACACAGTACTTTTGTAAACCATTTCTTCTATTTAAAGTTTTGATATATCTTTAACAGTTTAACTAAAGGTGCCTAAATTTCAAATTTTCTCAAACTTTGAAAAACAATTAGTAAACCATTCAACCCAATAGAATAGATTTTTTTTAGTTGAATTTTGGGCACTGAAACTCATAGTAAAATAGTGTAAACCTGAATAGTAATTTCCCAAATGTACGTTTACCATCGTCTGTGATGAGCGAGCTGGCTACCGGGCTCCATCGATGAGAAGCTGGTAAAGTCTGGATCACCGGCAGGGATCAGGTAGGCTTACGATACGAAAAAACAGAAAACAAAGCCAGTCTGGAAGCCCGCAAAGTGTGTAACCCGAGACCACTTGAGCCCATCCGGTCGCATGAGTAGAGACAAACCCCAGTACAGTCGCAGTATTCAAGGTTGTGTGGTCTCGACGCTATCTGCTTTCGTTTGGAATAACTTCAAATAGGTAGAGGAAAATATATTCTCTATTTGAAAAAAAATTACAATTTAAAACAGTAAATTTAACTTTTGAACAGATTTAGATTAATTTATTGATAACCTTTCAAAGAATCTTCTCGTGTTACTTGTATTGATCGTTCATCGTGGTCGAGAATGTTGAAATATCCCGCGGCTTGCGGCTAGCGGTAGGAGTTGACAAATAGAAAATGTCACGCGTAAAGAAAACCCGTTATCAAATTGGTTGCTATGGTAATGAATGTAAATACATTCAAGAAACATGTGTTTTGTTTCATCAATTTATGATCGGTTCCGTCTGTCGTAGTCGGATATTATCGTCAAGCGCTGATATTAACAATTAAAAGTGAGTTTATAAATTATCTTATTAATGCAATTTTATAATGTAGATTCAAGAAATTAAAAGTTTTTTAATTCTGGAATATTTTTTAAATTCCGGAACAAATTATTTTTCAGGCTGGAGTAACATGCCTTTTGTCATTATACGGTGCTACAAAAGTTGAAAAAGACTTGAATACATTTAGATATAAATGTTTCGTAAAAGATGCTGCAAAAGCCAAGCAAGTTAATTTAGCGCAACTTCCACCCTCTAAAAATGCAGCTAATCTGCACTTTAAAAGGGTGTACTACCAAATACAGAGTAAATAATAATAATCTTGGCTAAATAATAATCTATGAGCTGAAGACTGGGGCTGGAAATATGAAAACTCCAAAATGTTACCAATAATTATGAGTCGAGAACCTCTGGTGAACTTCTGAAAATGATTTTTTGCAATTGCAAAACTGGATGTGGGACCCAATGTGGAATGTAGAAAAGCTGCACTTATTATTTACCATGGCTTGTGTTTAACCTGCTGCAGACAAGATTGTTTGAATAGCCAAGTATTTGTCCAGCACGAACAAGAATTGGAAGAAGAAATAATTCAGGATAATTAGCTAGTTTTATTTGCAATATTATTTTACATTGATTGTTCTAATAATGTATAACAATTACGTTAAACATGAAATACATTTTCTTTTTTTTAAAATAAAGTCCTATCTTTCATTTCAATAAAACTTTTCCCATATATAAAATTAACTGTAAAGTCAGCCACATTGAATCAGATATTTTGAATTTTTCATATCAAAATTATTGTTATATAATGCGATTTTTATAATTTCAAGTAAAATGTATGTCGTTTTTAAATTTCTGTTGCTTTTTTCACTTTTTTAAAGAAAATTTGTCTGAATGGCAGCCATATTGAATCAGCCATTTTGTATTTCTCATATTAAAATGATTGTTTATGATTTCTCAAATTAATTTTTAATAACTTCAAGTTAAACATCTGTCTTTTTTCTGCTTTTTTTAAACTCTTCTACAAATTTTTGACCAAATGGCTGCCATATTGGATAAGCCATTTTGAATTCAATTTTTGACTTCAAATTCGGATTCAACAACCTCAAAACATATTTGTATACATTTTGGTTAAAAAATATAAACAATTCGCAAAGATTTTTCAATTTGTTAAATAAATAATTAATAAGCAAATTCCAACGAAAGTCTTTTGGAGAACTTTTTATCTGAAGCCATTTATAAGCTAAATCAAAAGAGTTTGTTCAAATGCAAGCTATACCTACGGTTTTCCAAATGATTCATGATTTTGTGCTATAATGACTCCCCTAAAATCCGACATAAGATCTGAATTTCTGGCACAAATATCCGCTGCGTAGTTAGTTTCATCCAAATCTACCAACAATTAATGTTTACATACATGATCGGCTATGGGGATGTAAGCGCTAACAATCGTGTTTTCCATTAGTTTGCAAACAAAACTAATGATTAAAATTCATGTTTTGAAACGCATCCAGTCCCCCTTCCGTCCACCTGTGTTAAAAATGTTATAGTTCTTCCTACATTTTACCTGAAGTAATGGCTACATAAAGACGTAATTGTCCAATTTTATTATCCCTAAGATGCAAGTAATCGAAATTTAAATGTTTTATTTATTTTTTTTTTTAATATAACTTATGAATAATATGTAAGCCTACCAAATTTCAGCTATCTAACTTTATAGATATTAGTAGAAATTATGTTTTATATAAAGGGGGTTTACAGCAAGTAACTTAATCACAGGTAAAAAAAATGAGTTTGGTTTGTTTTTTCTTAAAACCATTTAAGAAATAAGTGTAGTAAATTTTAGATCTCTAGGTTAAAGAAAAGTATGAGTATTATTATTTATTGTTTTACTAATATTTTTTCAATTTCCGCCCTTAGAAGCAAGTAATTGAAATGCTAGTGCATTAATCTTCCAATTTACCAATTATGAAACAAATGTTTCAAACAACAGCTCTTTAGCTTCAAGGGAAAAATAACAATTTATTTTTTTGCAAAAGGACTATTTCCCATTTCACTCATTAGACGGAACTATTTAAATTGCATATTTTATTATTTGTTTACTATACAGCACTTAAAATTAAAAAGTGCAAAATTTCAGCTGTCTACTTATGTGGGGAGTTAATAGGAATTAATATTTATTGTTACAATTTTACCCCTTAGCAGCACGTAACAAAATGAAAAACTGGTTTATTTTTTATACGCATCTTGTAACGAATAAATATAAAACATTTCAGCTCTTTAGCTTTAAGGAAAGTATAACAATTAATATTTGTTGTTTTAGAGGTTATAACTACATTTCCACCCCTTAGCAGAACTCGACAAAATGTAAAACAGGTTTATTTTTATATGTATCTTGTAAGAAATAAATGTACAAAGTATGAGCTCTCTAGCTTTAAGGAAAATATAAAAATGTATATTTATTGTTTTTAGGGGTTATTATCACATTTAACCCCTAGCAGCATGTAACGAAATGTAAAACTGATTTACTTTTTATATGAGTGTATCTTGTAAGAAATGTACCACAATTCTGCTCTCTAGCTTTAAGGAAAGAATACAAATTAATATTGATTAGTTGTAAGCTAAAGTGGAAAAGTCTTACAAAAGCATTTGAACGCTTCGTTTCAGGTGTAGGCCTATTATTAGCCTATCAATTTTATATCGACCGTTCGGCATTTTATCTATTCAAAATCTGTTTATTTCTGTCGTTATCAATTATCCAAATTGATAGTTCGGTTTTCTTCAAATTTTACATGAATATTTTTTGAAGGCATTCATTTTGATTTCTTGAGTCCTTTTTTTAAACGGTTACAAGGGAAAACAAAATACGAAATTAAAACATTTATCAAAGTCACTTTCGTGGTTGTGATTATAATACTGTGGTTGTGATGCAAAATAATTAGCGAATTGATTTCGTGGATCTTGTACATTATTATTGGATTGAAACGACGTAATAATACCTTTATCTTAGTTTCATATCTCCCTAAAATTAAAATAATATTATACCATATGTTTCGAGAATCATTCCTATTAGACAAAACCCTTTTTCACAAAGTTCTGAAATTTAGAGCAAGTAGCAATCTGATGTACCAGTAGTTCTACTGTTCACATAAGTCAAATAATTAGCGTATTTATACTATGTTACTGAGCTAAATTAATTATTACAATTGCTCAAACAAACCTTCATATAAAGAAGGAGAAAACCCTACTTTCCATTTTCTACCCGGGTTCAAATTTCATCATTACAAAATCTGTTCAGTTTGTCCTGACTTTGTATACATTTTTCAATAAAATTAGTTACGGTATTGTAAGAAATCGTACTGTCAGGGGACTTTTAAATACCAACACTACTTCAGGTTACTGTTTTCATTTATCTTGAACGTTTTAGAAAGCGTAAATCAGGAATTCGTACAAACGGTAGTTTTTCTAATAACTACTTCAACTAGAGCTCAGCCTCGTTTTGATAAAAGCATTAAGAAACACTGCACATGCTTAACGTACCAGTAAAATACAATAAAATTCGGTTTATTGTTTTCTGAGCTAAACGTTTTCTCTTTCTAATATAAACTAGTTTATTTTTATCGTCTTCGTTTTTTTAGCCTTGCAGACTGCTGATCATTTATTGTGACTGACAACTTCCTTTTAACTCTACCACTTCGATCGAACTTATCAAAATTTACTTCAAATCTTAACCAGGCTATATGTTTGAAATATAAAAACAGACATCCAGTGTTGGCTATCCCATATATACTTGTCGTTCCCATAAATTAATTTGGTATATATATCTTTATTTAAGCCTCGTATTAAATGACTCGTTACAAAAACTGTAACATGCGTTGAATAGGGGACCTTTACCTCGACACTGAGATGAAATGGTAATGATTTTTGCAGACCTTTAGGCTGACAATAGAGGTGCGTTGACACTGAAAGGGCAAATAAAGCGAAAATAACTTTAGTTATTAAATAGAGAGTATTCCATTGCTTTTCAAAATTCATCTCTAAAATGAAATTATTTTTGAAAATTTAATAAAAGAAGTGCGTAGAAATTAAAAACATGGTGAGCGCACTTTTCCATGCCTTAGGCAAATATCAAAATTAAACTGAATAAGTTAAGTGAGTTTTATTCATTTACGAAAACCCATTAGTGTTTTAATAGTTTACGAATCCCTCCGTAAGTGTTTTAATAGTTTACGAATCACCCATTAGTGTTTTAATAGTTCACGAATCTCCCGTTAGTGTTTTAATAGTTTACGAATCACCCATAAGTGTTTTAATAGTTTACCAATCCCCCGTAAGTGTATTTCTTTATTAGTTTAGTTAATAATGCATTAAAGTCAATAAACTGAATATAATCTGCGATGTCATGGACGCGTTTAGGATCTATCAATGTCAAAAATATCTGCCTACGTTCCATTGTTTTCAGGCCGTGGCTATTTTTATTTTTCAAAAGTTGCAAATTTTATTAATATAATCAATATTAATTAAAGTTGTGCAATACTATAACGAATCAATACCCAACCGCCCTCTAAAATATGTATATACAAAAAATTATATTACTTATTTGCTTAGAAGCTGTACGCAAATCATAATTAATTGATTCAGTACCTAGAAGAAAGGTCCATCCGCCAAAAGTATGTTTTGAGAAAGAATCTTTCAAAGTTTTCACTTATTCGCCTGAAATAAATCTATTTGACAGCTGTTTTAGTAATTTCAGTCAGTTAATAAACACATTTTGTAAATAGTTATGCTACTATTTCCTTTTAAAATACAAAAATCATGATTTAAAAAAATGGTTACTTAAGCCCTTCATCTGGAGAACTCATGCTAAATTAGTCTTCTATTGAAGAAGATCGCACATGTTATGTTTTCAATTATTTTTATCTTTATCCATATGACATAAACATGCTGAAAAATGTACTGAAAAAATTGGTGTACCAATCTGAAAAATCAAAATATTACACTAAAACTTGGCAGCTGTATAGAAAATCATGCGGGGAATCCATTTTTACATTCTCAGAAGCAGGGCCGAAAGGTCCTTATTCTAGCCAATGCCTCAATTTTAGTAGCCTATAATTTTTCAGAAAATTACAATTTGACTGAAAAACATCGTAACGGGTTTTGTTTTCCACTATAGATTATAAGTTGAGGAATTCTGCAAAATATTTTGATGTCTATATTATAGGCCTACATATGTCTAAAATTAAAAATAATTGGATCACGCAGTTGAACCGTTGACATGAGTTAAGAACATTTCCAAAATTAAGTTTATACGTTTTTAGAGTTTTAACCAATTATTTGGGAAACTCACGAAGACTCTAAATAGCTGCCTCGGTCTACGAAATATATTAGTTTTTTTTTTTTTTTTTTTAAGGCGAAAAACCTAGGTGGTTATCATCGCCTATCTATTTGTTTAACCGCTGATTTCACCCATCATCTGTAATACATTACTTAAACAAACACCAGTGTAGATTATAGTTTAGGGTTTTGTCTAGGTAGGCCTTAATGTTATTTGTAAAAAGTTTGTTTTTTAAATTGTGTATTTCTAATGTGTATCTAATTAATCAGCCTGTGATTTTCACGGGGGTTTACTAGTTAAAACTGAAAAGTTAGTTCAGAAGAACCATGTTAGTTTCAAAATCATTCTGGTGGGTAAATTATCATCCTAATATAAAACGTAACACAAGATACAAGGAAACTAACCCACGTGTTTTACACAAAGCAGACAGCTCCTCGCCTGTAGCAGGTCAGTTGAGAAACTGAATTAGCGCATGCGTGATATTAAACGTATGCAAGCAGACGTTTAAAAAATCGTCTCCGGAGCGATTCCAAAAAGTATGCAAGCAGACATCTGCAGACGGATATATTTCGGTGTGTACTGGCACATTTGATAAGCAGGGAAGCGATTTTTCGTCCGTCCGTCTGCTGCAGTGTGGCCTGGCCTATAGAGGTCAACACTACCTTACGTTACGTTAGGTTAGGTTAGGTAAGTTAGGTTACATACTTAGCTGCTATAAAGTATGTACAGTACTTGTAAATTTATGCACATCGTCTTTTGTTGTTTGTGTTGCAACTTACTGCATTGTTTTTGTTCCAACTCCTTGCCATAAGATTATAAATTGTTTTAGCAATAAATGTATTTCATTTCATCAAAATTTTATTTCAAACATATTTACTCAATCTGGGAGAAATAGTAAAAACATTCATACCTAGGATTTCTTTTTAATTTATCATTCTTGGATGATAAAAAGAAACCATTAAATATGTTTAACTTTAACATTTTTCTTACAAGAAAGTGATCCTTTATGGAGGTACAGCTTCCTCAAAATTTAAATTTACAAATTCAATTTCCCCAGATCCTACTACATAAGTAGATAGTAGAGCGCGCATGAAGCAACAATCCATTCTTTAAATTAACAGTCTAGAAGCTCAAGGCGCAGGCGCAATATATAGGAACAGAGACATTGTTATTGTTGGGCGCATTCTTTAGGCCGCACGATGAATAGAAGCAATCATCGGCTCGTCTGTCTGTCGGCTCACAAAGTAAGTTACGCTCATATTAAATAACAGTGTTAAACCTAAAACCAACCGTAGCCTACATTTATTATCAAGTTCTGATTATATATACCTGAACTCTTTCACAATAAAGCCTTAAAATTTGTTACCCAAAAGCGACAAAATCATTAAAGGTGACGTAATCTCTACACCTGTAGTGATTTATTTGAGAAAACAAACTCGAATAAAAGCATTGATAATATCAACTTATTTATAACTGAAATATCTGATTTGCCTTCCACTTCATTCCACACTCAAACCGGGCATTATATTCTTTATTTAAAAAGTTAGTTCATATACACACTATTACTATCATAAACGTATGTATTTATTAAAAAATTTCGAAAGTATCCGAAGACATTTCGGATACTCTGCCTTCTAATTCATTCCGAAACCTTAAACAACACGATAAATAATATATAAATCATCTAATAAATAACACGGCAGTTGACTGCAAATAGAATTAAGATTGATTTCAATTATCTGTTAGTTCGCAAAAATGCAGTAAACATTACAAGTGAGAAAATATTGAACAATTTCTGGTGACTCAGTTGACAGAGCGTTAGTACGAAGGTCCTCCCGGTCTTGAAAGAAGAGCTAGTTCAGTGACTATAGTAAGGCCTAACGTCGAGTATGGTCAATGGAGAGCACCGGTAATTGTCCCCAGAACACGTTTTGAGATGTCATTAAAAATGATATATACTGTATATCCGATTTGGTACACACGTTGGTTTTTTTTATCGCTCAGACGTGTTCGTTATCCAACAACCGGAAGCACTTTTTAACCGGAAGTAAATTTTGGTTGAAATTTTCGTACTAAAATGACATTTTTTCGGGTTTATCTACAAAAACTATATAGGATATTATTCTGCCCTTTTTGTTTTTTTACACGACAAGCTCGACTGGTTCCCCTAAAATCGATAAAAATGTAAAATACCATAAAAGTACCTGGTTCAAATAAACTGACCCTAGAGCGACGGCCGGGATGCAAACTCGCGAAGCGAAGCAGTCAATAATCCGAAGCCGCAAGGTCGATTGTCCGCTGCGAGTAGGACGAAGCAACGCCCGAGCCTGCGCTGGAGGCTGAGGTGCAAACAAATATATTTCGTACTCACAGGCCTATTTCCCACATTGTTGTTTGAAACCCTAAAACATATGAAATTAATTTTGGAAATTCGCTCAACTAACGTCAGCGGTTCAGCTGCGTGATCGAATTATTTCCATTGTAATTAAAGAAGCCTAACGTTCGTTAAAAAATCAAACAAAATATCCAGTATACCTAATATATTTATCAGGAAATAATAATATCTTAACAGTGAGGCAGGTTTAAGTTGAGTGGCCTTTGTGATGATCACGGACAGTGTAATTTTATATTGTTTCCTATATCCTTTGTGAGTAATTGTAATGTGGTCAGTAATGAGCCATCTTGCCTTCAGTATTACACAAATTAAAGTACCTGTAGTGACCTTCATTAAGAACTCTCTAATTGAAGGTTAATTTCTTACAGAAACGTAGAAACTCTGTAGTATGAAATTCTCATTACGTATTCTTAATCGAATCTGCATAGGCAATACTTCTGCCAAATAATTGCTAGAAGCATCCTTACAATGAAACACGTAACTCCGCTTGAACAATCATAAAATAAAGTACCACCAGAAGTAAAAACGGACAAACACGGAAGAAGTCTTTTGTTTGAAGGATATTTTTAAAATGTGGAT
Organism: Philaenus spumarius; assembly: GCA_018207615.1. Classification (NCBI taxonomy): domain Eukaryota; kingdom Metazoa; phylum Arthropoda; class Insecta; order Hemiptera; family Aphrophoridae; genus Philaenus; species Philaenus spumarius. The sequence goes on along the minus strand of JAGFPH010000169.1, from coordinate 95,107 downwards.
AGAAAAAAATTGTCCTCGGAACAATTAAAAAGTATTTTATGCTTGTATGGTTTCCATAAGTTGATTTTATTTAACATGGAACTAACACTAAAGGTTTTGTTTTACAAATTCCATACTACTGGCCTTATACTCTACTTATTATCAAGTTTCATGAAAATAGGCTGACCCATTTTAGAGATAGGAATACAGAAAGTTTTGGGGTTAATGTCGGGCGTTTAATAGGCCTAAGTCTGCTGTAAAAACTAAGTCAGAAATTTATTTGCCTTTATGACAGGTCCAGTAAATATTAAAACTTGTGAACTACTGAGCAGTTTTTTTCAAACTTAAAACCGCTTTAGTTAAAGCACCCTTCACGTTTTTATAGGAAAGAGAGCATAAAATCGGGTTAGAGGTTTTCAAATTACAAATAGAGAGAGTATCATTGCATATACGTATTGTAGAAATAGTAGTCAATGTCATTACTTAATCACGACAAAAAAAAACTTATTGTTATAATTTTTTTAAATTATTGTGCTTCTTGTACACAAATATCAGAATCATGAAAGTAAAATCATTATTTTGTTATAGTAACACTAAATAATAATAAATACTACATTACAAAACTGAAATACAAATTCCGGAAAACAATTCAAAATAGAACTTAAACAATTCAACTTAGAACTTAAATACATGTTAGTATAAACTTATAAGACTTATAAGACTAAAAATATAGAAAACAAAAATTATAAACTGTTTATGTGCTTCATTTAGGCTTTACTTAACCTGTTTTGAAGCTACATTCATTTGAAAAAAAGAAATATAAATATTATTTATCAAACCTCGTAGATTAGAAAACAAAGGGCTGTGAAAACTTATACTACTGTACCTGGCAATGCTTCGCTATTGCTTGATTTAATTTTAATTGTGGTTGTCCTATTTCATCCCTTTGATTTAAGTAATCAAATAGTTTTAAATTACAAATAGTTTTGTATATCCCTTAAAATAATATTGCATAATTTTAGCTTTACAGCTTGTAGGAAGTTAGTTTAATTTATATTTATTGTATAGGGGTAGCAATCCCAATTCAACTCCTTAGACTAAATTAATTGTAACTTCTAAACAAACACTCCTGGCAATTTCGTTAACATTAATCCAGCCGTTTAGGAGGAGGAGTTCAGTGACATCGATGTACAGAAGAATTATATGTATAAAGATAAAATTAACAATACGAGGATTACAAAATTTAGCACAGAAGGTGGAGTCTGTTTGAAACGGAGACAAAAGTTAGTCCGAAAAATGCACAATAGAAATACTAAAAGCCAATTTAACATATCCTTTAAAAGAAATTCAAAGCAATACACTCTCTCAAAAACACTATCACCCTCATATACATTTATAAACAATAGTTCTAAAACATCGTCCACATGTGTAGTTAAAATATGTAAATTGTGCATATCGTCTAAAATGTGTAACCAGCCTCAAAAACTTCAAAAAGGTTTTAGAATTTTTACATTTTTGAATATATTTTGGATATTGTTAAAAAGTTTCGGGGCGACGAATGAATAAAATTTTCTAAAAAAGTATTATTTTGTTTTGGTATAGGATGTTGCGTACCATTCCTGAGTCTCATTCTACACAGGTTTCCATTCCGTACGTAAAACATATTTTAGGACCTTGTATATAATATAAACATTTATTGCAGTGGAAGTACTTTTAAATACATGTAAAGTGACATTGAACGAATCTTTATAGACTTATGACAAATAAACCTAATACATCGTTTATGAATATTCAAAATCTGTTTAAGATTAGTACCTCCCCAACATGACAAACCACGTTATTGGTTTGGTTAAGCAATAAGATTGAACTGTAATTGAGTACATGATACATGTTACTTCCAGGCTGTATTTTTAGTTACACGCTTTGCTGCCACATTTGCCGCATTCACGATAAACTTAAACTACATAATATAAAGTCAATGATGTATAATGAAATCGCACAAGCACTGTTCTACATCAGTGTACAATTGTTGTTTTACGATTTAGTTGGCGTGGAGAATACATCGTCATGGTTAAAACAGTTAGCAATACCACACACAAAATAGGCCCAATCAATACTTTATATATTTTTCTAAATAATTCAGAAAGGCAGAACATTAGGCGCTCATCCAGAGCGTTGGAAAATTAGGTGTAATGAAAAAAAAGTGGCTTAGAAGTGAAATTTCTTTGGTTCTAGAAACAGTTGATTACTCTCAAATGTATTGCTCTTTGCATTTGATATAATTATTATATAATCGGCTTTGAGATTAGAAATAGTTTAAAATGTTTTACAATTATTTTTGTTTACTACATTCTTGACATCTGAGAAACAAATTAGGCCTATAAACATAACACTATATTTTAAACTATCATTAACTAATTTAGAATGTTGGACTGAATTATTGCTATTTTACCATGCAAGTTTGAACTTCTACTAATTTATAAATAAATACCTACTGACTATGCAAAATTGAGTGAATTTAAAAATTAATAATTATACAGTTTTGCCTAAATGGCTGGATTTAAAATCATTGATTTAAGTAGGCCTACGATGAAAGTGTACGATCTTTAGTTTTCCAAACTAACTGTATTTCAGGCCTTTCAGTAAAATATTAAATTAGAGCTTTTGTACATTTACCAAGTTGAAAATCCCCAACGGGATGGACTCAGTTAGATATACTAGTTGATTTTCGTAAGTAGTTTCTTTAAATAAAAGAAGTATACAAAAAGAATTTAAAACAATAAACAACGATTCAAAAATATTTCAGCTGTTTTCGTCCATTAGCTTTAATACTTTCACAAAAATTTAATAAATATTAAAACGTGTTCAATTAGTATACAGTATAATACGCAAGTGTCTACTGGTTCCCTATGCTACGTATTAAGATAACCGACGCGGCGTATGCGCGTAGACGATTCAACGATTCTATGCGTGTCAAACTATTCTCTTACTCCTTTCTACTGGCGGTTGTAGACGGAAAAGGGGAAGCGTTTCACTTTTCGTATGATCCAGGCCAATTTGCCCTACCGCGCCTAAAGAAGTTTCACTTTAAAATAATGTAAGCATAAAAGCTGCAGATGTTAAACAGTAGAGCGTGCAGATCGTGAAGGGAGCGGTATCTGAATCCATTAATTCTCGATTATAAATTCCATTACCCAGGACCTTTAATACGCTTACAAATTGGATGTTTTAATACAAATGAGTCAGCACGGCGATCGAACATATCCGAAATAGAAACTGCAATTTCCGATCGGACGCTGTGCATCGATTAATATCTCACATCGTAGTTATATGGGTATGCTAATATTTGGCGTCGCATTTCCGTCAGAGAGTCCAGAGAAGGGGTGAAAATTGCAAAACGGGGTGAGTTCTGCAAAGATATTTCTAACTAATCTCATTTCTTATTTAAGAAGTGTTCATATACTTTTTAGGCTTTTGTATTGGACAATATTGATCACATAGCAACTATTTGTGCAAACATTAGTTTAAATAATATTCATACTTAGAAATTTGAAATTATACTGCAATCCAACTATTTTATGAACAGCTTATTATGGTATTGTACATCCATATCTGAACTGTGGAATCCTTCTTTCTGGAGATTCGTAAGTTCAGAGTATGCAAAGGGGTTTTGTCTTGCAAAAAAGCTATCATTTATATTATTTCTCAATTATGTTTTTTTTTTGTGGCAACACCATATCTCCCTTAGTTCTTCATACAAATTAATTATTTGAACATCATTTTAAAGCTATTGACGAAAAATAGACAAATAGCTAACATTAATGTTTTCGTTTAGAAATTAATTAAAAAACTTTCATATGAAAAAGTTCATATGATTTCTAATGAAAGACGCCATCTATTCACAATCTGTTTAACTGACATGACAGCTGTTAGTTAGATTGTTTACATTCTATTTGCAAGTGTAATCTATCACGCAAATTAATCAAATTAAATCAACGCAACGCGTTATAAACTGTTATTTATAAACCAACGAACGTAAATAAATAAACGCAATGGACTTTATTAAGTGGGTTGTGAAGATCTAAATTTTCTATGGTAATGTATTGTTTCAAGAAACGATTGTTGGTTCAGTATATTGGCCTAACCTAAAATTGTGTTGCAAATTTTTTTGATCCGAATCAGCTGTTTTATCTGTATTCAAAATTTGTATTCTTTAAAATTACATTTTCCAAAATCCTTTCTCAGTGAACTCCCATAAGAATATACCTTCAAATGTTCGTAATTTCTGTGATATTGTTTTATTTTTAGTTTGTGTGTAAACCCAATTTTTGAAACAATACACATTTTAACTTAACAATCGTGCACTTTTCTTATCCCTTTGGTCGCCAAACCTCTCTCAGACAAAATTCTTTAAGATTGAAATTGATACCATAATATAGTGCAGTATTTATTCCAGCACACACAGGCTTTTTCGAATTGAGGCTGTATCCACTATTTCAAAACCGGGACAATAATATAAGATTGTATTACATTATTTGAACCTTTATTTACCAGGGACGTTTTTAATGACAGTTGAAACTTTCTAAACTATACCATAAGAGAGATTTAAACCTTTTTATCACCTCAATTTTTGGACAATTACTTTTAGTATTTAACCTTACCTTTGATTATTGTAAGGCATACTACTAGTTTACTAGTTCGAAATTGTATGCTGATTCTGAAAATGGTGTTAAATTTAACAAAAAATGCATGCACAGTCAAGAAATGTTTTAAACAAATATGTATTAATCCATGAGCATGGTACTAAAAAAATGTAATATGCACTATATGTTGAAACTATAGTTCCAAGTAGTTTATCACCAGCGAATATAAATATAACACATTCAATTATTTGAATTTGACAATTTTACATTTGGGTTATTTTGGTTCTGTAAAATTATTCTATTTAAACTCACTGCCATTGGACATGTAAATAAAAGCAACCTGAGTTATTGAATGCGGATACAAGACATTTAATATGTAAAAGTTCGTATTTCGTAAAACATAACACAAAGGATAAAGGTCACCTGACCGAGAGAATGGAAATAAATATAAATCCACCCCAGAATCTACCTGTATATGAAGTACAATCCCACGTATTGATCCCTTAAGACTTTAACTCTCAATCGTGTTATTTTATAACTTGCTTGTTCGACGTTGAGGTTCAATAATAAATACACTTTCTGTGCACTGTGGGTTCTTACAAAATTAAGATCTCAATATTAAAATACGCACTGTTTATAACACAAGAACCACAGTGAGATGATCATAAAGTTGTTCGCATATTTATGTTGAAATGTTTCGGGAGTGGGTTTTATAGGTTATGCTCACAAGTTTACAATAATTTTATAAAACCAAAACAACACACCAGTTTAAAATAAATGATTTAATAAAAAAATGCCACGTTTTTACTAATGGCATCTACGTAGTTTTGTAAACCCAAAATATATCAGTTTGAGTTAAATTAAACAATATGTGTGCTTAAAAATTAAACTAGGTATTTTAAATAATTATGTAAGAAAAGATAAAAAATTAAATAAGAACTTAAATTTATTTTATTTTACTTTGCATCATACTTTTTTTCGAAATTTGAGAAAATCTGAAATTTAGGCTTCTTTAGTTAAACTGTTAAAGATGTATCAAAACATTAAATAGAAGAATGTTGACAATGAAAAGGTTAACGAAAATATTGTGACAGTTATTCTATGTAATTACATTTGGGTTGAGTTACAAGATTAATTGAAACTAACATCAGTTTTTCATATTAAAAAAAGCCGTAAATTTTCACCACAAAATGTTGTCTGAAAGGGATAAACGAAATCACGCGATTTATGAAGTTCGTTGAATACAAATGCTTATAATATAACGTTTAAATATAAATAATTTACATCTTTCAAAATTACATACGGTAGTAAACGCACATTTTGAGAAATTACTATTTACGCTTACAATATTTTATTATGAGTTTGCGAGCTTTTTTTAGATTAAATGAGGTTTAATAAGTTTAGTTTACAATAATTTCATTTCGGAAACTAAATACTTCAGCCAGAAAAACAAATAAATGTAGTGTATTACCTTGCAAATACTGTTTAGCCGCTACTGCAGATTTAGATCATTGTGACAAATTTTCACAGCTCTAACTGTGTAGTAGTGTGGTGGCCTCTTGGCCAAGATCAGAGTGTAGCCGTTAAAACAATAATTGCGATGCGTTTTTAGTAGAGAAAAGGTAGTCGTTCAATATGGCAAACAGGACGGTTTATTTTGGCTCGATTGAGTTACTCTCTTCTTACTCCAGTCCGTCGCACATTGGGGAAATACGTGGTTTTAGGAGTGCAAAACCTCTTAACTGTTTCAAAACCTTTTTATTATGTCTGAACATACTTTTTGAATCAACAAATAGGACAAATAAGATAACATAAATCATTAAAAACATTTTGTTCTGATACGCGTTAACACTTTTCACTTGAATTATTTAATGGTGAAGGAAGGTAGGTGAGGAATATGCGGAATAATCAACAAAATATTGAAAGATGTGTATAAGAAAATCTAAATTTATTTATTTTTCCAAGGAAGCGTTCAATTGAAATTTAGGTAGTGAATTAAATATAAATTTCCGTTAGAAAAATAAAATGTAATAGGTTGTCATAATTATAAAAAAAATTCGTAATAACTAATAACACAATAACAGATAGACTCAACTTCCCTATTGCAGTCACGTAGCGTCAAAAGTTCTTTCATTTCTTCGTACAATGCTGGAGATGTTTTGAAATGTTTAGATATCCTACAGGATTTCGACAACTCGAAATTACCGATATTAAAGGATTAGATGAAAAAAGAAGTGAATGCCATAGATCAGTTATATTAACGACATGGGAAGTTTCCCCCACTTTATTTGTAATTAAGAAGTAACAGTTTTGAATTTATGTTTTATTTCGGTAGCGCCTTCTCCATGTAGGACTCTTAAAGCTACGGCTGTACTTATACGATCAGATCAGAGCAGAGCGGAGCCGAATTTTCCGGAGGTATTCTTTCTGTGTATTTAAGTGGGAGTGGCTAAATCTATAAGAGCAGAGCCGACCCGCGCAGAGCCGAATTTTTTCCATGATCTGCGAGCATACCGGAACGGGTCGGCTCGGCTCCGCTTTGCGCGGATCTGATACATATATCCACAGCTCCCGATCAGAAATAACGTTCGGTCTCTTTCGTCAACAATCGGGAAAATTCGTGATGAAATTCTCCAAATGACTGGAAAAATCAAGTAAACATTCATATAACATGGTAAATTTATATCAAAGGCAGTGACATTTTAAACAAATAGTTAATTCTTTTAAATAAAATAATTTTTGCATAAAAAAGTTTTTTTTACTACATTACAATTTTAATACAAAATTGCCTAGGTTAATACTTATGAAACACAAATGTACAAAGTGTACCCTGAACTTTCTAAATGTAGTGCAAAAGCTAACCAGCCTACTCTAAGTAATCTGCCTATCAGTATGTAATATGTATATCTTAAAAAAAATACATTTTAAGAAACTGGCTTTGTTGAAAAAAGGTATCTTTATTTATAATTAAATTACTCAAATTTAAAAACAATCATACAAAAAATAACAGTGATACAGTAAAATAATATGTGTCAGACTTTGTATATATGTCATAGTTTTAATAAATTAGATATAACAAAGCATCAAACGCAGTAATATACTTTTATATGCAGATTACTTGAAGCTGTTAAAAATTTAATAAAGGACTCGGTTGTTACAAGCAACAAAACAATATTGACTCTTTGATGTTGGAGTAGAACCTAAAACTTCATATTTCTAAGACTCTAACCATAACTCGAAGGTAGCTGAGTTTAACAGTTTCCTCCTAGAAACATCGATTTGACGTGGAAATAATTATTTAAGCACATTCTGCAGGTGCAAACGGTAGCAAATAAAACAGTTACATTGCCCAACATATGTAGTCCAATCTTGTAATTTTCACCCTTATAAAGTTTAATGTTATTGGATTTTTTTAATTAGCGATAGTTAAAAATTAAAAAAAAAAAACGTTAGATACAATAATTAATGAAGTTCTTACTAGTATAATTAAGGTGTGTTATACTAGACAGATAAACGGTTCGACTTTGGAAGTCGATGGGGTGTTTGTTTACATTCGACAAAACACTTGCGTTTACATTGCTAGTAGAATTAGTATCCAAAATTGTCCTTAATTTTTTGACTTATGCACTCCTAACACCATTGTTCTCCCCACAGTCAATCGGACAGAAACGGCGGGAATTTAATTGAAACTCAGAAGAACTGAGAGTCTGGGAAATGTAGATTTAATTTAAAATATTTACTTAGCTTTCTCTATCCTTTGTGTTCCCATACACATCTTGCTAGTTTACGGTAACCACGGTGAGCAAGTGAAGGGTGGGGGTCACCACAGGAATCTGCCCCCACTACAGTAGTAGGCCTAGTACCACATCTGTTTCCTTACATAAGTTTATAATCTACTATTGTATGACAGATAGATCGATCCAGAAACGGCAATTTTGTATGAAGAATGTATCCTTCCGACCATGAGTTGTGATTCTGGCGTGAGGTCGTGTTCTGTCTATAATGTTCTCAATTTTTAAAGATATCGAAGTGAAAGAGGCATTGTTTGAAAAAGAATGTTGAAGCAGATCGTGCCGATTTAAAATCGGATCATTGGAACCAAGGGCCCCCATTTCGGGGGGCAGGAGGGCCCGCGGCCCCCTCTAGCTCTCGGGGAAAAGAAAAAAGCTATTCAGAATACAATTATAATCAGGTATAATGTATTATAATTAAATTTACATTAAACAAATGTTACGATTTACTTTATACTGTATTTTGCTTTAATCAAATCGTATTTTTTAAAGTTTGTGTTTCATTTTTACTTTAATATTTTACGTAATTATCTTCAGAATTAAACTATCTACAATTATGTTTATTAAGGGTTTATACCCATTTCATAAAGTTAATGTACTAAACACCTAAAGAAAACATGTTTTTTTTACTAAAAAAATTTAGTGCTTTGCGTCAAACATTACTTTAGGTACAGATCTGGGACCTATATTATTCAATTTGCTCATTTTGCATAAACTAAATTTAATTGTACACCTTAATTAACGCTTTGCATATTTAAATAGGGATTCGTTTCTGCAGATAATCTGAAACACGGACGAAATCTTTCGCCAGCTGTTGCTTTCTCAATGGAGCATTTGCGGACCTATATTTATAAGAACTTTTTCATTCTTTTTGCTAGTGGAATCAGCTCAGAAAGTGCTCGGAACATTATGCCAATCCTCCTGTTTAAAGAGAATTTTGAGTTCGTTGGTTTTTTTGGTTCTAATACAATAGTTCGCTGTTTTTGCTGATAGACGTGGAATTGGCCAAAATTCTTTCGTGTAGTACTCGTAGATATCTAGCACAAATCGTTGACAATTAATTCGGAGGTTTGGGACATCGCAATAGGTATAGATGGTAATTAACTCCATTACCCAAACGACAATGAGACGGACACGATTACTCAATTGATTTCATTGTTCCCGTCTTCTTACTAGGAACGCAACATCCTCCCAATTCAAACTATCATTCACATATTGTTATAGTGGATACAATTAGATCCACTAGTATAACATCTACCACACCCCGTCTGCCCGTGTTTGAGGTGTTTTTCTTCGTCAACTCTCCGACACACCTTCTTCCTCTTCCAACATCTCCTCCCATTGTGTTTGTCCAAGCTTCAAGTTACGTCGTAAATTTGCACATTCATACAACAATGTAACTAAACATACAGTATGTCAGTGAAATGTATGTTGTGATTCTTCGTGCGTGAAGCATGTGCGCATAATTTGTCGTGAATGCAGTAAAATCACGTTGCTTAACGAGAACACCATATTTTGAATCGCAGATAGTTGCACTGATTTTGTTAAAATTGTAAAGAACTAAAAGCTTGACTACTTGGGAGTTCCAGTATATTTCGGCCAAACGTAATAACAAATTAAACTTGTGGACCTCTACAATTTCTAAATGAACTAAGTCAGTTCAATCGATTTCAATCGAGTTGAAACGTTTGTTCAGTTTGAAAATTAGGTACATAAACCTGAGTTTAAAGTAATCGAATTCTTCGTGAGAACAAATTATAATCGAGATCTTGGGAAGAAAGATCCTCTTTGAAGAAAGCTCATGTATTGAACTTTTATCATTTGCGAAGTTTTCTAAAATATTTGACTATTGTAGGATAGAAAACAGTAGGCTACCTACAGTAGAATGTATTAACAAATCAACTCCTATAAAAGCGAGTGTACGTACGTTCGTACGTTTGTGAGTAACAAAATACTATAGCAAATGCGCAAGGTAGTATTGTTTGATTATTCGTTAACATATAACAGCTGATATCGTCCATCAGCTGTAATACTTCAACAACTATGTGAACCATTTAAGGTTATGTTTATAACTTTTGAGCTAATTTTTATATTGTTGTTATATATAGAAATAACAATATTATAGGGATGTGTACATTGACACATAATCTGACTCGTTTCGTCATGTCTGCTTCCTGATATGTACGGATAGCGCATGCGCATGGTCTGCCTTGGATTACTGGTCTGAATTATTGTTATTGTAATAGAATCATAAAAGTTTGACCTCATGTTCATTTTTACTGACGAAGAAAACTTGAGTAAATTTTAAAGTGAACAATAACATAGTTTTGCCTAAACAGCCTAAATGATTTTATTTTATATTTTTTGTTTAAACTCGTCGATTTAAGTAGCCTTACGATTATTAAACTGTATAATCTTTTATTTTGTTTTCAAAAATGTATACCAGGTCTTTGAGTAAAATGTTTATGCGACACTTTTTCTGTCATGTTTGCTTCCTGGCGCAGAATTTTTATTCGACCTTAAGACTAATCAAACATTACAACCATGCTAAACTCTTTTGTTTACCGTGAAGTGTGAGTGCTATATAGGTCTACTTCTTATAATTACTTGTAGGCTCTGTGCATTTACCATATTGAAAATCCCTAACGACATAAACCTTGTTAGTAAGTATTAAAGTAATTTCTTCTGAAGAAGGAAGTAAACAAAATGATTGTAAAAATATAATATATACATTTTCAACAATTTCTAACCTCAAAACAGATCGTATTGCCTCCATTAATTTTATAACAGTTTGAAAATACCTACACATGTTCAACGTGAGTAGACACTTTAAATTTAATATTTTGTAATTACTAAAAAGGTATTAGACTATAATAACATTGTTTTTAATTTTACACATTTATCATTAAAAATCTCCACATCATAGTTAGGTAGGGCCTAGATAAAATATGTTTTAAATAGTTTGTTTTTAAATTATGTGTTTTAATGTATATTTAATGAATTAACCTGTGATTTTTCGCGGAGGCTTTCTAGATAACAATTAATAATAATATTAAATATAATATAAAATAAATAAACATATATTTTCCAACCCATATCTAGGCCTACTCATGTTGTTGAAACTGTAAGAGAGGGTTTTATCGTCTACTTTATGAAGAATTAACACGCCTCAAAATGTCCATAAAATAATGTTTACGAAAATATCTCCTACCTAATTGCATAATATTACACTCAAATCAGAATTTCTCTCTTGCTTACTTACCCCTGAGGAGATGCAACAGCCTTGACTACAAGGAATGTCACCCTCCCTCTTCCATTGTACAATTAGACACACCACCATTTACATAATTACCTGGAGAATCATTAATCAAATCCCACGTTGCCTTACTGCCTTCTAAATATCACAACTCTACATCCTTGATTTACCCGTTGACACATTCCCATCGTGGTGGCGTTGAATAAACGTGTTGATTGATTCGATTCTGAAATAGTTTAATATGTCTAGTAGGTAAATTTCAATTATAACTGATTCGATAAAAGTCCTTGTGTCTCGTCTAAAAGTACTAATAAATGCGAATATTAACTGAAAACTTGTATATTTTCCTAATCTTTTCTATAGTTGAAAATTTCCTAACCTACAAATTTAACAATGAACATTCATTTACGTACTACCGGTAATTATCTTTCTCGGAGATGTTTTATTATTTTTTGGTATATAGGTTTCAAGATAGTTCATAAAATGTTACTAAATCACCTCTCTGTTTCCGAAAGTACCGGTACTGTAGCAGAAATTTCGAAAAATCTGCTTTTTTAGAGCAACTCCTTTTAAGAAACTTATATTATATATACCTTGCAGGAAAACTAAATCAAATTAGCATTTTCAGAAAGAAGTTACTACAAGTTTTTCGTTTATGCTGTGTAATAATGTGCTTGGGAAGCAATTTATTAATAATAATAATTGAATTTGATTTGTTTTAAATTGTACATTGTTTTAGTTTCAGCCACATTTAATTACAAATTTGCTGTAAACCAGTCGTTGGCCTTTGACATTGCCAAAGTTGTAGTGCAACCATTCACTAACAGTTTACAGTTTAGGCCTGTTTCACACTTGCCCGACAAATGTCCTGGTCGTGTAAACGATACTCGGCTGTCGTGCTATTGGTGTAGGAAGTCGGTTGTCCCCACAGAATATTGAATAGAATATGACATGTTATATTATATGTTCTGTGGTTGTCCCCCACTGCAGTGGACGACTGCCAGTGTCGGCGAAAATCACGGCGAAACTATAACCGGCGAAGGAAAAGAGTGAAAAGACTAATGGCGGAGTACACATCTAGCCGGCACGTGTCGTTTGCAGTTTCTAATAGTCCTGGTTTGTTTTGTTCTTGTTTTTGTGTTATCAAAATATTTAAACAAAATTGGCATCCACTGGTTACTGCCAACAGAAGTGAAAACTTAAAACTATGAAATAACGGTGTTTTTTATTTCCAAATTAATTGTAGTATCAAAAATTAAAATTGTATAATTTGTAAATTAAAATCATTAACATTAGTCTGGTTTTCACATTTTATATGGTTTATTTATTAATCAAAATATACGATGGACTGCGCAAGCCTAAATCAAAATATAAATATAACATAATTGACATAATAATTAATCAAGATAATAAAAAAAATGTATTTTGATCTAAGACAAGTTCATCGAGATTTCGTATAGGCTAATACGTCAGTCTTAACGAAATTGTATTAGATACAAATCAATTTTCTCAAAACATAATCATCCAATTTGTATGAAATAAAAAATATACATAAACAATATATTATATAATATTGTCTACAAATGACAACGGAAAGAGAATGAGTGATAACTCAGTATACTATATACATATACAGTCTGTATACAATGTAAGCCTATATTATTGAAAGAACCTTGGCTCGGCTAGATGTCGGTTACCCTAAAAACTAGATATTGTCGGCTAGATGTTGGAAAACACTAAACCAACTAAAAGATGGTGCGGTGCTTCGTTATGGCCATGTTTTCTTCTGGGGCAATAGTGATAGGGTCGATACGTAACTTTGGCGAGGGTCGGTGCTAGGTGTGGTGCGCCGTTGTGGACGTGCACATAGAAAGAAAAAAAATTTTGGTTTTATTTTTGTTACAACAATTAATTAATTACACACTTGTTTTTTAGTCTGAGGATGCTTATTTTTTCTAAGTTATTTCATTGCTCTAATCATGTTAATTAACAAAGTTTAGGGCGTTAATTTCAATTACTATTTTTTAATCATATTTTAAAATGAAACTTTTAAATTTGTGAATTATAGTAATATGCGATGAGTTTTTTCATTGATTATTTTTATCCACGATTTTGCGTTTTCGCTCATTTGACTGACGATAACTTAAACAATGATTTAGATATTAAAAAACTGATTAGTCCATTGTTTTTTTTTTTTTTTTTGTTGTCAAAATGAACATTAAAATCATGTATCACATGACTACCTTCCCATTTAAAAAATGAAATTGCAAGATGGCGGGCAAACATTCCAAACTCAACAAAAAGTGGTTCTTTTAATGATGTGAATGACTTGTTTTATTTATATCTCAAAAGAGTCGTACATTTTGATATATTAAGCCTTTTCCAGACTTTTCAAACACCCTGTATATATATTATGCTTCTTTATATTATTACTTTATTTATTGCCATAGCAACCTACTGCATAAAATAATAAATAAAAACAGCTGATTCGGATAACCAGCTTAGCACCAAAATGTTAGATTAGGTCGTGTTGTTTTTTATTTTATCTGTCTTAACGTCAACATACACACTTGATCTTTTGTGCACATCTATGCCACGTAGAACCTTTCGAATGATATAAGTTTCATTCCTGTCCTTTTATAATAAATACTAAAACATTTACTTCGATGTTTGATGTTCGCGTATTAATTAATATAATGATTTCTAGAGCCTTAAAATATTTACAAGTTAAGATTTCAGAAAACATCAATACATCAATAAATTGAGAAACAAAGTCAATTAATACTTGTGTAAGGCTATCTAAATTAAACATATAATCAAGCAATACAAATTCTGATTCCAGGTTAAAGCAATCAATTATGAAGTAATTTCAGACACTTTAGCTTGCTTGAAAATTTTGTTCAAAACCCCTCTTCTATGATTAGAATCTAATTAATCACGGCTGTGATTATTTCTTTGGTGAATTAATAGGCTACATTATTTGTCTAATATGTTTGGGTATAAGCTGGGAACAAAATCTACGCCATTTTATTAACAACCTTAATTTTAAAAATTACAAATACCGTCTCTGAGAAAATACAAAACTGCTGACTTTTAAATTATTCGGAATAAAATGGAGGTCATTGTTAAAACGGAACAAATTCCTGAATTCATTGCATTTCTTTAGTACGCTACAGTAATATCAAACATTTGTATTTTATTTTCTAGGTTAAGCCATAAAATGTGCAAGTTTTCCGGTCAACCGTATTAGGTCAGCGCATGGTTGTCAGTTGGTATTTTTGTAAGCTTATTTTCGATTGATTTCACACAAAATCGATTATCCGTATAATAGCCGTATGATCGATTTAAAACATACGATATTTGTAATCTGGGTTGCGTCTGTCAATCGTTTGTGCAGCTCCTTTCCTTTTGTATTTATTGAAAAAGCGAGTGTATTTTTTATGGAAAATACGGCAAAGCAAACGATATTTAAAGTGGTTGTGTTGAGTTGTTTTGTAAATTCCTTGAATAATATTTTGATAACCAAGAAAACTCTAATAATCTAATATAAGCTGTTTTAAGAAATGATTTTCGATGCTTTCGTTGTCTCATTAGTTAAAATCTTAACTGAATGTAAAATCAATCTTACTGTCAGTTTAAATGTTATAGTGGCCAACAAACTGTGGCTTGGCTTGATAATTGGTCACAATTTGAAGCCAACGAACAAGAGTAATGTTGGCGTTCTTGTAGTTGAAGAATTAGTTTCTTGACTTCGAAACTTTAGTTCCCTGGTTCAATTCTGATGAAGACATTGGACGTTTTATTGTTTCAGTAGAGTAAGGGATATATTATTAGGTTTGGTTTATGGGATTGGGATGTGTGTGTGTGTGTGGATAAGTGAGACTGGGAGAGTGGGAGGCATGTGGTATGTCGGTGCACGAGACCTGAAGGTGGGGCAGAGAGAGGAAGAGGATAAAGAGAGAGAGAGAGAGATCTCAGGAAAATTGGGGTGGAAGTAAGCGTAAGAGGTATGACTAGGAAACTGGGATAAGGGGTTTGTAGTAAGAGTAATGAGTGAGAGAGAGAAGGAGTTATAGTCAGTTATAGAATAATTCGATCACGCAGTTGAACCGCTTATGTGAGTTGAGCCAATTTCCAAAATTAAGTTTATTTGTTTTAGGGTTTCAACCAAATATTTGGGAAATTAGTCTAAACGCGCTAAATAGAATACAACCATTAGTGTACGAACATATATATATCATTTTAAATTACTCCCCAAAACGGACCCTGGAGACGCCTATTAAGTCCTAGACGTTCTCGGACATTTTAATATTACTATACATTTGATTTTACCTTATTATTATTATTATTATTTTTTTTAAGTTATACTTCTTTGCGCCCGTTGTAATCGGGATGGGGTGTCGGTCGAGAAACCGCGTCACGCGTTAGGAGTAAAATCCGGAAAGAGCCTTTTTATACCTTTTCTCTACAAGAGATACCTCAAGAGTCTCGGTGGGTGAGTGGTTAACGTACTCGACTTCCACGCTAGAATCCCTGGTTCGATCCCCGGCTGGGAATTTTTTTCCCCAAAAATTATAGGAAAGTATACGAATATACGAATGGCCAAACTTCTACCGTCTGGTCCGACGCAGACCCAATTTTTGTTTGTTTGTCGTATAAGGTGTCCTGTATATTGACTACCACGTTTTCAACTTCACCGAGTCATTCTCAAGTCAAATATAACACATTTTTCACATTACACAGTCACATTGAACAAAACAACTAACACAAATGCGCATACTGTTCTTAAATTGTGGTTGCATCATCTCTCGTATGTATCCAAGTTTGAACAAAGTTTGTTGACATTTTTCAACTTAAAACTAAAATTGTTTTAATGGTCTATCCCTGCATAGGTTGTGAGTAATCTTTCTATTATATACCAAAAAAACCTGTCATTCAAGCAAAAATTCTGGCTTTACTGCGTAAGCTTTAGGATCTTGGACACCACTATCCACACCACCCTAACCCGATCCGTACCTCTGTAGTAATAAATCGTAATTTCTGTGAAAATATCAGAGTACACAATCATCTGAAATTACTGTTATATAAACCTATTAAAGGTAGGATAACATCGTAGGTTACAGTCTTATTCAGCAAGAAAAACAGCAACTTTCAGCGTTTAGGTTACAACAGTAAAATGTTGGCTTGATATCTCAAGAGGTTGTAGCTGTGTATCAGAAAATGTGATTTTTCGGTACAGCCAAAAATCTGCAAACAAATCTGTCATACTAAAAATGTAATAATAGCACCTAATAACACTTCAATTTTCAAAATTTTTATTTCAATGGGGTAATTTTTCGTGATTCTGATAGAGATAATGTTGTTTAAGGACCTAGGACACCACGACTGCCATACTCCGAACCATAATTTCCGTGAAAGTATCAGAGTATGCAATCTGTTTGCATTTCTTCTTCCGCTAGTTAAGCTGTGGAACGAGGGAGGAGCCGCGAATCGCCCTGGGTTTTGGACTTACAAAAATTTCAAATTGGTTTACCGGTTATAAAAATATGACCAAAATCCATGTGCACTATATCTGATTACATTAACGTCACAATGTCGGCCATTCTAAAATTCGGACAAAATTACGTATTTTTAAATGTAGCGCATGAACAGATCTGCCGATTTGAGTTTTCTTTTTACAAAAATTCTACATTTTTAATTTAAGGTATCACAAGCTATAAAATGTCATAGTAAATTTTGAATTTTAGGTTAGAGGTAGATGCAGGTGCGGATCCAGGGGAGGGGCAAAGGGGGCAATTGCCCCTCCCGAACTCCGAAACAAAATGTTACGTGTCTTATTTACATTCTGATTTCTACAGGAAAACGCGAGATTAACGCATAGAAAAATCGATCGGGAAAGCAATCGATTTCCAAGTTTGTTTCTTGCGTATTGAAGTTGAAACGGTTGGGTCACCGTTCTGACGATGAATTGCGCACGTCAAGCCGTAACTTAAATAGTAAAATTTCTAATCTATGGTTTTCTTAGCTCTTTTGGCTACTTGTTTACTTCAAAAACAGATCAAGTTTTCTAATTTGTTGGTGTATTTTAGTTGTACTTTTGTTTGATATTTTATTGTGATATAGTTTTGAACTAATATGAAACAAACTTCAAAACTAACATCTTTCTAGTTAAAAAAAACAAAAAAACAGAAGACATCCATAGGTAAGCTTCCTCTTAAATCTGACACAGTTGTACACGTAGGCCTACATATATATAGGCGATAGGCATATATTTAAGTACCTTAATCAAATTAAGCACGAGTTTTATTTTTAATGTTTTGTCCAAATAAAAAATCCCTTTTGTTAGTTCAGCATTTAACTTTACATAATTCTAAATTAAAACTATTAAAAAGTTAATAATGAACAATGAAGGATATAAAAAATAATAAAATCACTAAAAATCTAACCTCCGATAATCCCGCTAGTAATAAATAAAATATTGTACTTTAGACGTGTAGGCTACGCACGTTTTAATTTGTGAATAAAATTGAAATCCAAAATAGATTTGTTGAATTTCATTAAAGTCAAAAGTATTGTATGGTGAACAAATATTGTTCTCACTCACAATATGGTTATAGGCCTAAGTGATAAGTTACATCGTCACATCATCTGTGACTTCTATTTTCTTGTTCTTACTAGTTTCGGGGCTGTCCCAAAATCAGAACTTCACTCATTAGAGGTCGTCAAAAAAAGTAATACTTTGTCGTAAAAAGTGTAATATTTTGACATATTTAATAGAAGTGATAGTAAGATCTCAAGCAAACAATCAAAATTGCGCTGTACGAAGGCCGATGCCAAACCAAAATCATCATCATCATAATCGTAATCATATTTTTATTTGTCATTGACCAAACATATTTGGAATAGACATAGTCACAAAGTTACAATTAATTTAATTATAAGTTGCTACATTAAAAACTTAAAATATAAAGACATAAATTAACAAAGGTATTAAAACATTATTAAACATAACAATAATAAATATTCACTTAATAATAAAACAATGAAATACAATGTTGCGTCTAACCAAAATTCAAGTCTTTTAAATCATCCGTAAGGAATCCATTCAAAGAATAATATGGGTGTTCAACAAGCCATTCAAAAATCACCTGATCAAACTTTTTAAATGTTGTGAATCTGGCAGCTATAGGCAATTTATTGAAAAATGACACACAATTAAATCCATAGCTCCTAATTGATTTAATTAGTCGAAACTGAGGACCATTTACTTTGTTTTTATTCCTGGTATTATATGAATGGTGGTCACTTCTAAGAGGAAAACTATCAAGATTTAATTTTGTATAGCTTAGGACTGTCTGAATGTATAAGTTGTATATACTTAATATTTTTAAATAGTGGCTTTAAAGTGTTTAGACATCAGTAAGTACAATAATAAAGAATTTAACAAGTAAAACGTTGTTGAAAACCAAAATATTTTCATTCAAATTCAACGTTTTGCGTTAACATTTTTTATATTTTCTGGGAACTCCCCAAAACCTACCAGTTATTTTGCATACCTGGGAAGTATTGCCCCCTCTGAGATGAGGTCCTGGATCCGCCACTGGATCTTTATAAAATAGTAAGCATCGCCAAAGATAGAATCTTTGTATCCGGTATAGAATGGGAACGTGGAAAGTTTTTAAATTGCACACTTTATAATTAATTGGTTTAGTTTATTTGTAAATTTGTAATTCTGCAACACGAATGTATCAAGAGTAAGCTCTCGTTTTGAAGTCATATAATAACCTAGAACATAAAACTGAAGGTAAACATAAACCTGTACAGCTAAGCCTATTGCTGGACTTAAAAAATTGAGAACTCGGTAAAATGATTCCAGTTTTGCTGGTAAAAAAACTATATTATACGTTCAAAACCACAAAACCACAGATCAACAGGGCTTTATCTTATAGGCTTTGGTTTAATGTTCCAATTTTCTCACGGTGTCTTATTTATCTTCTTATTTGTAATCAGGAAAATGTGGCCTATTTTTACGAATGACGCCTTGGCGGAATTCTTCAGGAAACATGGATGTTCCGTTTAAACAAACTTGACATAGACAATATTAGACATCATCTGTCTGACGCTACAATAACGGTAAACACGATTGTATACAAACATAACCTAGACAAGTATCTCCACGGTGATACTAGAGGCAGTGTTGATCTTGACTGTAATGTGGAATGTGGATCTTCTCTTGCGTAAAACAGCGAAAACATACACTTCGTACTAACTAGCCTAACGTGTTTCGAACGGTGGTTTACAACTTTGTAAACCTCTTAAATAGTTCATTTAAGTATGTGCTTTCCTTTTATACTTCATAAATTGAAAGAAATCGAATGCACTTGCTTATTATTATTTTAATTCATTTTTGGTTGTTTTCAAACAATAATTTCCTTACTTTGTGGTCACACGTAAAAAATAAAATTCTTTTTTAAAACAATTTAAAGTTATTTTCCTGATTATTCATTTATAAAGAGAATCCGTAACATGAAATTACAAATGCATGTTTCAACGATCTCGCGGTTGCGATTTAATCCGGCTGTGGCGCTACTAGCCAATCTACAAAAGTTTTGTTTACTCACAATTAGATGGTGCTCAAAGTAGGATAACGGTAAGTGGACGATTATGAGACGCTGAACTTATGATTTCAGTCCAGCATTGTACGTCCTCCCCACTTCTCCCCGCTCCACCACAATATCTCTGGTGTATGCATCTGTCTGGCTGTACTAGAACCAATTTTATTACAATCATACTGTACACGCGGAGTTTTCCTCAGGATGAAGAAGATCATTAAACTTAGAGGGCTTACGTAGGCCTACTAGATCGGTTTGGCGTTTGCACGCTGTTCATTAGAGAGCGTCGCAGTTATTTTATATAATATTCAAAGTTTGACATTTTTTGAGGTATATCACAGTACTAAGAAGATATTTTACAAAATATATGAAGTAAATAACATTAATATAAAAACAAATGAGAATTTTCAAAGAAGGTATGAGGAAGGCTACTTGAGAATCGTTTATTTACAATTTGACAAAATATCAGGTAGAAGAAGCTCGTGTTTTCATACGATATTGATACCATAGGCGTGTAAAACACAGATCCAAAGAAGAGCATCATGAAAATAGTAAAATAATTTTATACTCGAAAATATAAAAAAACATACATCTGAATACGCAATGTATTCGATATATTACACGTATAAACATATTTCTAAAAATGAATATATATTGATTAAAACATGAAATGTAGTTATTTCGTTACAGTCCAAGAGCTGACGACGAATTTAGGGAAGGTATTTTGGGCAAGTTAAAATAATAAAAAAATAATATTTTATTATTTGGAGAATATAGAATCCTGAGTCAGGCAGAGGGTTTGCTGTTATTTTGCTACTGCGCAACCTATGACACCTGCAAAAAAATAAATAAAAAAATATGTTTTGGGCAACTTTAAATTTGTTTAATATTTAATTTTAGCATCTATTTAACCCAGAAATAAACATCCCAGACTTTTTTTGGGTGTTTTAAAGTATAACCACTAACCAGACACCCCCCGAATATATTTAATAATTATACCTCAAAAATATACTTTTGGCATTCTGAAATTTTTTTATCATGTTTATTAAATAATATTAAAAATACGTGTAAAGCGCCAGACGAATTAAACGGTTTTTAATATTTCCCAGGCGCGAAAAAAAGATTTTAAATGGGGTCTTTTCTGTTATATCACCGCATTTACAAACTATTTTCTATAGAATGAGAATTAATCGGGATAGAACTACAAATGTGAAATATAGTATTTACTCACCATTTAAACGTACAATTTTAGGGGGAAAAAATAATAAACAATTTTTAAACATGCGCTACGTTACTATTCGACTCTAGGCTAACCTATGGCAACAGAAATGCAAAAATAATAATTTAAAAAATACCTAAAAGGTTCTAACCTAACCTACTTAGTCACAGTATGTTTACCTGTATTCAACATTTAACAGTAAAATCTAAAACAACGTTGTTGTTTGCAAAAATATTAGGCTAGGGTCGAATAGTAAAGTTACGCGTTTGCGATAACCCTTATCTAACATCAACAAAAACTGGAAACTTCCTTCCTTATATGTTATGGAGTAGTTATAAATAGTTATTTGGACATTCCCGATTAATCCTCATTCTATAGAAAATAGTTTGAGAATGAAAAATAGTTTTAGAAAATAGTTTGTAAATGCGGGGATATAACAGAAAAGGCCCTTTAAATAAATGCATGTGACAAAAAAGTCTTATGCGTAGCCATAAGTGCGAGAGAGATAGGTTATTGAGACCTGCCGGCAGCTGACGCTCGAGTTTACCATATTTATAGCGCGGACTCTGTCCATGTAACAGAATATTATGGAGTAGTTAATTTTTTTTTTAAATTACCAAATATAAAATAAATTTATAATAAAAATGTGTTATTAAAATCCGTAGAAAAAGAAGACTTTCTAATTAAAGTATTTTGTATCTTAACGGGAATAATAAATTAAAAATTATAAAGAGGTAGGCCCTAAAGTTTTTTTTTTGTATGTATGTAGGGGGTAATCTCTGGCACTACTGAACCGATTGAAAAAATAGTTTTACCAATAAAAAGCTACACTATCCCTGAGTAACATAGGCTATAATTCATTTTGATAAAAAACTTTTTTTATTTCAATATTTGTAAATTTAGTCGGAAAAAATTCGTAGGTTAGGCCTAGAATGATAAACCAACACATGTATTTACATTTATTACCATAGCAACCCATTGAATAAAATAACAGATAATATAGCTGTTTGCTCCAATATTTCCATTAACAGCTGATTTCAAAATTTGAATCAATTATTTTTGTATTTCTAGCTTTTAGGTTAGAGTTTTAAAGTGAAGACCTAAGCCTTGCTGGTTCTTTTAACCATTATTGTAACTGCTGTTATAAAATATTAGAAATAATTTGATTTGAACATTTAACATTATTTACCATTTTAGTTTTGAGGTTACTATTAATACTACGCCCTTATTATAAATAAAACATAACATATGTTTTTAGAAAGTTCCGTTGGGGGTTGGCGTGCGGAGCACGCAGGGGTCTCCCCTAGTAAGAAATAAATGTACAAAATTTCAGCTCTATAGCTTTAAGGAAAATATAAAATAAATATTTATTGTTTTTAGGGGTTGCTATCACATTTTCACAACTATAGCAGCACGTAACAAAATATAAAACTCATTTACTTTTTATATGTGTTTGTAAGAAATAAATGTAAAAAATTTCAGCTTTAAGGAAAGTAAACAAACAACATTTATTGTTTTAGGGGATGTTTCCACCCTTAAAGGCCAAATATTTTAAAATCCTATCTTAGTGCGCTTCTAGCGCCTATGAACAATATGTGTACCAAATATTTCATGTCCCCTGGCGGTATTAAATTCATATTTATAGATATAGGGGTTGTTTCTAAATTTCACCCCTTAGCAGAACGTGATCAAATGTAAAACTGGTTTGTTTTTATATGTATCTTGTAAGAAATAAATGTACAAAATTTCAGCTTCCTAGTGTTAAGGAAATTATAAAAACAATGTTTATTGTTTTAGGGGTAGTTTCAACCCTTAAAGGCAAAATATTTTAAAATATTTTCTTTGATCGCCTCTAGCCAATATGAGCAATATGTGTTCCAAATTTCACGTTCCTAGGCGGTATTCAATTAATATTTATAGTTTTAGGGGTTGTTACCCTCCGCAGCATTTCACCCCTTGGCAGAACGTGACAAAATGTAAAACTTATTTAATGTATTTATTTATATGTATTATTTTATTTATATGTATTGTGTAAAAATAAATGTACAAAATTTTAGTTTTCTAGCTTTAAGGAAATTATAACAAACGATACTTATTTCAACCCTTAAAAGTCACGTACTTTAGAATTCTTTTTTAATGCGCCTCTAGTGCCTATGACAAATACGTGTACCAAATTTCACGTTCCTAGGCGGTAGGGTTTTTGAGATGTATAACAAACAATATCTATTGTTTTAGGTGTTGTTTCAACCCTTACAGGCCAAATATTTTAAAATCCTTTCTTAGTGGGCCTCTAGCCCGAATGACAAATACGTGTTTCAAATTTCACGTTCCTAGGTGGTAGGGTTTTGAGATATATAACAAAACATATTCATGCAATGCATGCAATGCAAAAAATATTTATTGTTTTAGGGGTTGTTTTAACCCTTAAAAGTCAAATATTTTAAAATTCTTTCGTAATGCGCCTCTAGTGCCTATGACAAATACGTGTACTGTAGTTTTTTTTAGATATATATAACAAACATTATTTATGGTTTTAGGAGTTGTTTTAACCATTACAAGCCAAATATTTAGAAATCCTTACTTATTGCGCTTTAACCCCTGTGAGAAATACGTGTACTGTACATAATTTCACGTTTCTAGGCGGTAGGGTTTTTGAGATATATAAAAACAATATTTATGGTTTTAGGAGTTGTTTCAACCCTTGCAGGCCAAATAATATTTAGAAATCCTTTCTTATTGCGCCTCTAGTGCCTATGACAAATACGTGTACTAAATTTCACGTTCCTAGGAGGTAGTTTTTTTTAAAGATATATAACAAACAATATTTATGGTTTTATGGGTTGTTTCAACTCTTATACAGGCCAAATATTTATAAATCCTTTGTTATTGCGCCTCTAGCCCCTGTGACAAATACTTGTACCTAATTTCACGTTCCTAGGAGGTAGGGGTTTTGAGATATATAACAAACAATATTTATTGTTTTAGGGGTTGTTTTGTAACCCTAAATCCCCAAAACTACCCCTAAAAATTTGAATATAAAAATTAATCACTAATTGATTTGAATGTCCTATTTACATCACAAAGTATACACATGCCAAATTTCATGTCTCTAGTTTCATGGGAAATGGGAGAATTAGTGATGATCAGTGAGTGAGTGAGTGAGGGCTTTGCCTTTTAAATATAGATACTATAGATATAGATTTGATAAAATCATAAAAGTTTGAGCTTCTGTTAATTGACAAAAAATATAGGCCTACTGGCGATGAAAACTTATAAAGTCCACAATAATACAGTTTTGCCTAAATGACTGTATTGAATTTATTTGAGTTTAAAATCGTTAATTTAAGTAAGCCGAGTGTGTAGGCCTGTGATTAAAATGTATGATATATTTTGTTTTGTTTAAAAATGTATTTCTGTAAAACGTTTAATGCAACACTTTTTCTGTCAAATCGGTTTTCTGACTCGGAACTTTTATTATGCTTTTAAGACGAATACAAAATTATACAGTTCTAGGCCTATACTATATTAAGAGTAAACATTATGAGAAATTATTTGTCTATATTAATTTATTAAAAACATGTTTTCAATGCTATGAAGAGCTGTCCAAAATTAAATAATGATTGTATGGTTAGGTTTATCATTGTCTTAGTATCTAGAAATCATTTGTAATTGGTATTAATACCATAAAGGTTTTTATTCAAATAAATCTTGACGACTGTTGGTGAATTTTCTTATTTTTGCCGTTCTAATGACATCTTGTTAGGTATTTTTTTTGTAACCGTTTCAATGACAAATAATAAAATAATGTATTAGTAACAGCATTTCACTATTTAATTGCTTTCTTCTTTGTTTTGCAGGAGCTGAAAGAGAGTTTCAACTACGGCCTGTTCTGTCCTCCGGTAAACGGCAAAGCAGGAAAGTTTCTCGACGAAGAACGTCGTCTGGGGGATTACCCTTTCAACGGCCCCGTCGGTTACTTAGAGGTACTCATCATGTTTGTTTTTTTAATTAAAAACAGTTTTTTGTTTTGTGCTATGTCGAGAAGACTTGTTTATTAGCGAGTTGTGGGGAAGATCATGATAACTCGTTACTGCTGACAGCGCCGCGTTTTCAACGTCGCATTAACATTGGTTAATTGGGTAAATTGAACTACCGTGGTCCATATTTTACAAGCCCTATTAATGCTGGCGAATCTGCGTTAACCGGGCATTGAGCTTTGCCTACGCGGACTAACGCGTTAACGACGAGGTGCTATCTACGTCGAACCAAGTTATACAGAACGCTGTCAACGCATACTGCAGCGCAGCTACCAGAGAGGCCACAGAGAGACCACAGTAGTCAGAAGTATCGACTTTGTCCTAGTTCTAGTAGCTATTGTTTATTTCAAAATGATTATTGTGTACTTCAACGTGGCAAAATGTTTGACAAGGAAACATTTATTTATGCTATCGAATAGCAACCACCTCTTTTTTTCGAAAATTTTTCATTTACCGGGGCCTTAGAGGCTTATCAAATGGAGGGTTGCTGTCGAGTTGCTTTCCTCTCCAGCGGCTAGTTCTTCTCCGGTGGTGATGATGATACTTAAAACTGAGTGTGATCGTAATGTGTGGTGATTATTCAGACTTCAAGTCCCGCAGCAGGACGACAGCGGACGAGAAAAATCTTTCCAGAGCGCGATATCTCTCCTTTGTGGTAAGCCCTTCTTCTCCACTATCCCAAGTAATCAGGTGCTCCATTACCGGACAGGCCAGCATAAGGTGTTGCGCCGTCTGGATATCCCCGAAGTCACATCTAGGATCCGCTACGAGGTTAAACCCGTGGAGCCTCCCCTTTAAGACGCCATGTCCGGTAAGGAACTGCGACACCACTGGACCAGGTGACAGCCACAGGTATGAGAATCGCCTCACAACAGACGGGAGCCACCAGTGTGTGATTCTGTCCTTCTTCGAAGAGTCCCATCTCCGCTGCCTCTCCTTGATCGTCTCCAACCGTATCCTCTTTCTGGTCTGTGATAATGCCTCAGGGTCCTCGAGCAGTGACCTCCTTGCTTCGCTGTTGATACCTCACTGCCTCACCAAGAGATCTATGGGCAGCACTCCCGCCAGGGTAGGGATACAATACGCAGACGATGTTCTATACGTTCTTCTAATACACAGAAGTGCTTGGCGTTGTCCCCTGATGAGATACTTACTGACGTTTGCACTGCCCACTCTTCCGTGCCAGGCTCCAGCAGCAAAGGTCACCATACTCTCAAAGTTCCCTATGTATATCACCACGGAGTTGCGGAACGGAAGGCCCCAATCCTCCCCGACAAATCTTCTAATCTTGTGGAAAAGTCCTCTCGCTCTGTCCACGACATCCCTCGAATGCCTGCTGAAGGTAAGGTTCTTCTCCAACAGTACACCACCAAGGTATCTGAGCACGCTAACCACTACGCGCTCACCCTGGTGTGAAGTGATAGGATCTCTTCTCAGGATGCATGGAGCAAGATGAAACTAGTTTTATCCGGGGTTATCTTCAACTTGAGTCTAGAGCACTTCCTTCCTATTCTTCTGAGGACACGACCAGAGACTCTCTCCCACTCATCCTAGCTGTCAGCACCGATGAGTACGCCAACGTCATCAGCATAGGTCACCATCCGGACTCCGACTGGTGTTCTAACACCTAGGGACTCTCTCGAACAAGAAGTTCCACAACAAGGGGCACAAGATGGAATCCTGCGGGCACCCCCTGTTAACTCCCTCGCCTGATGTTCCAGTCGCTCGAAAAAAAAGCCACCTCTAAATGAAGTTAATTCAAAGGATTATAGCAGTAAACATTAAGTCAAACTGTCCTGTTAAAGCTACGGATACTTACACGAGCCGAGCAGCGCGGATCGGAATTTTTCCGGGGGTATTCTGTCTGTATATTTATATTAGAGTGGCTATATCTCACGAGCTGAGTCAACCGGCATGGAGCCGAATTTTTTCCATGCTCTGAGAGCATATCGGAACGGGTCGACTCGGCTTCGCTCAGCGCGGGTCTTGTAGATAAAGCCACAGGACCCGAACAGAAAGAATGTTCCGTCTGTTCTTCCATAATGATTTTGCAATTTGCGGTAGTTGTAACAGTAACAGCAGGAAATACAGACCAACTGATGGTAAGGTGGAATGCGCGCGCATCCTTCCGACACATGTCGGAACGAGCGAGTCTTTTAGATTTAGCCATTACTACAGATTTCCGCGACGAACCGTCACCGCTCGGCTCGTGTAAGTACAGCCGAAGCATGATACACGATTGAAAGCACTGAGAGTGTACCCCACCGTCTAGCCTTCCTCTTACACAATTCCTCATATGTTTCTATTATTTGTAATACACCTAGACAGCCTAACTGAATGGTGTCCATTTTGGAAGAGAAGGACGCGATGTTCACAACTCCTCAAAAATGCGGTGTATAACACGGGTCCTGCGTTCTCGATGCTTTACCAACGTCGCGCTTTAAACGACCCGTATAACTTGGAAATTTAACCTCCGGTTGTCAGCGTTATCAATGCGGTGCTATCAGCGCTCGTATACCGTCAACTCATGAACCAGACAGCTGGGACTCAAACATCACTGTAAGCTGGTAGGGCGGTAGCAAACGTGGCGCCGTGCTGGAGAGGCTCGTCCATAAGAGTGCGGCGCGGCGCAGTAGCTTCACCCCCATTTTGGTCACCTGATATTCAGTCATGGTTTGACAGTATTCAAAGAAACAACGATGGACACAGACAGTGAAGAAGAAATGTTTTTTCTTGCAGCGTTAGTTGAAGCAGAAGAAGAGAAAGTAAAAGAACGTAAGATGTGGGTTCTTGAAATTGATTCAGAAAGACTCGCCTTTGGAGAATGTCATCATCTTTTCCCAGATCTATTGAGGGATAAAAAAAATCTTTAATTATTGCATTAATCAGGCCAGATATCGAGAAACAAGACACGACATTTCGTAAAGCAATGTCTTGTAGTAGAAACATAAAAAGTGGCGTTTTTAAAATATTAAATTTGATATATATTTTTATGCAGTTCTATTTAGAACTAAATTACCAAAATTTTGTACATTTTGAAAGAAAATTACAAAAAATGTTTACGACTTTTTATTTAGGCCTAAAGTTGGAGCTTTTCCTTCCGCTGAACATTTTTTTGTTTCTTGAGCTAATAACTTTGTAAGTTTTACTTCAATCAATTTTTACTGGTATATATGAATTCTTTGAACCTTTCTGTACAAAAAAACTTCGGAACACATTTGGATTGGTTAATAATTACTATATTTGGCGAATTTTTGAAAATATGCTTGCACACGCAACAAAATAGCTTCGCATTGCAAAAAATTAGCATGGACAGTTTAAGGATTTTAATTAACATACATGAATTTGAGACATTACGTTTTTGAAATGAACAACAGATTGGTTGTACTGTTGTATTAATTCAACTAATAATCTATAACTTTGTCTCAAAAAGTTTTAAATTTTCCCAAAAATACAAAATTTTCAACACAATTATAACATTTTCTACATTTTGTATGAAACAATCCCTTACTTATTTATATTTGCCATAGTTTTTTCTAAAAGGTGAAATATTTTTTTGTATAAATATTGTATGCAAAAGGTAAAATTGTAAGGAAGAGATACAAATAATTTGTTGTTAGTAATGAATCTACAAAATTGACTTACCTTTGAATTGCAACACGTGCAGAAATACTTTGTTGTGGTTGTAGATCAGCTGCCGTTATGGGATTTGGATAGGTACGAATGTTGCCGAGTACAGTCGAAGTTATCCGAACCCAATAAATTCCGACCCAGGCCTCGTTCACTAGGTCGGTAGCGCGGCGCGGTACCGACCTCCAACAATTTTTCATTTATTCGAAAATGGCGCCGCGCCGCGCTACCTTCCCCCCCTTATTGGACGAAGTTTTTAAGTTAGAATTTAAATAAATTTTCCTTTTTTTTGTAAAATTTACTCTTTAAATGGAAAAATTAGAAGAAGAATTTTTACAAGAAAAAGAAAAATTTATTTAAATTCTAACATAAAAGCTTCGTCCACTAGGGAGGGGGTGGGTAGTGCGGCGCGGCGCGGTTCCGTTTTCGAATACTGTAAATGAAAAACTGTTGGGGGTCGGTTCTTCGCCGTGTCGCGTTACCAATATGCGCTAATCCATTAATTTACGTATGTCACAAAATGTCGCGCTGTGCCACGTCCCGTGACTAGCGTCAAACGCGTTCCAATATCCACCTATATTTTTTATGTGCCCGATTCGCGGCGCCCCTTGACCTGCCGAACTCCCCGGAGGTTGCGGGGGTGTTATTTACGCCACTGGTTATTACATGAAATAATTATAATAATGAAGCCATCCCAGGTAGATGTTGGGTCCGAAGCGCAATTTCGGTCGGGAATTAGCAACCCTTTTGAGCACAAATGTATGAGCCGCAATTTTGGTTTTTAATTAGCGAACACTTGTGGTCACAAAGGTATAATCCACAATTTCGGAAGGGAATTAGCCAACCCTTTTGGGTACACATATATGAGGCGCAATCTCTGTAGGGAATTAGTGAACCCTTTTTGGCACAAAGGTGTGAGACACAATTTCGCTGCATAACTTTCTACTGCTGGTTATAGTCGTAAAAAGGGAAGCGTTTCACCCTTCATCTGATGCAGGCCAAGTTGCCCTATCGCGCCTAAAGAAGTTTCACTTCAAAAATGATAACTGTTACAGACTTATTGAAATCCCTTTTTTTCCAAAAATATAAGTATAAATAAAATATAACATTAAAAAAAAGTAACTAAATAATGTGATCTAAACTGTGTATTACATTTTGTTATATTCTGTATTTCAGTTACTTAGGTTAAATGCTTCATAATGATTTAGGTTTAGGAGAAAGACTAAAATGAAATAATAACTTTGTTTTATTTGACTTTAAGTGAGAAAAACATGAAAATATTGCACGGCCGGGTAAAATTGGTTCAATACTTTGGAACTAAATTCTGCAACACAGTTGTTAAACAATTAAAATACATAAGAAGCAAAAGTGTTACACACTGATTATAGAGATGTTGAAGGGTTAGCGGTCTCACTCATGGGTTTGGTTCAAAAGGCCTTCATTAAGCTAAAAGCTTTGCATTTAGAAGTGGCGAGAGATTCTAACATGGGAACTCTCTGGTGCCAATATTAAAAAGCTTTACTCTACATAATGACTAGATACAGATTTAAAAGAAAACAAAATTTCTCTCTTGTAAATTCAAAAAACCGTATCGTAAAACACGAAAACTGTAATAGAAGATATACCCTATCTTCATTAGTCTAATTGGAATAAAGTAAAAGTGTAGAAAGGAAAAAAATAATAAAACAAAGTACCATAATTATCTACATAAAACTTTTTGAAATGAGAGTGTATTAAATAGTTTTTTATCCAGATGTTTCATAAGGAGAATTAGAGCAAATATTTGGCTCAATTGTTTGTTTTAGCAGTAGTTTAACATATTTTAAATTGGAGTTACTTATGTTTTGTTTTCTAACCAGTTACTTTTGTGCAATTTGTATTTATTTATGTGTCCTTGCAAAGTTATTTATTTATGTTTTTGGTTTCTCATTGTTTGTTGCTTTAGCTGGATTTTGAACTATCAAACCCTAACACATGTGTCGTTGCCTTGCCAACTTAGTTACCATAGTTCACGTTATCAACAGCTCGGTTCCTTGAAGCTACAAGTAATTTTTTTAAACTGTAAATATTCTGTTTTGTAAATTTTGTGCAATTGTGCAAAAAATTGTGTTTCAAAAACCAGGTCTATCATAAAAATATTTAATTTAATTTTTCTATTGCTTAAGTCATTTCAGTGTATGCCTTACTACAGTGATAATTAATTGCATATGATTTAATAATAAAAGGACCATCACAGACCCCTGAAGAACTCCTATTTCATATTAAGTAGTTCTTATTTTAACATTTTCTTAAAAATTTATAAAATGTATGCTGTCACTATAAAACCGTTTTTGATGATTTAGTATGAGACTTTATAGTAGGTAAATGTTACATTAACAGATTTTAAAATTATTTAAAAGTATTCAAAAGAATATTGAACTATTACATATCTACATTAATATCTGTCAAAATGTTTCAGCTGAAAGCCAAAAGACGAGTATACAAAATGGTGAACCTAGACGAGAAGCAACTGAAAGCACTTCATACTCGAGCTAATCTTCGTAGACTACTCGATTATGTTTCAAACGCACAAGTCGAGAAAATCAATAAGATGTGTTCAAAGGGTTTGGATCCTAACTTCCACTGCCCTGAAACTGGAGGTAAATTTGTATTAAAGAAATGTTAAATTGCTCTTTATGCCTTGGTTGATTGGAAAAGAGTAAAGTTTTACTTTATGTTACTTTGGGAAATTACATAGTTTTAAATTATTTATGTGTTTTAGTGTAGATAAAAAAGAAATAAAAAGGAAATTTCCATTAAATTTGTAATTTAAATAGGAGTTAAAGTTAACTATAAAGAAGTACTTGTACTTAAAATTTGTTTAGTATTAAAGATTACATTATTACAATAGGTCATAAGGATTCCTATATTAACAAACTTATTCTCTTAAGGGTCGGCTCTAGCTGTCGGCCATGTTGGTTGACACTCCATAAGACCAATGTTAAATTAAAATCCATATTTTTCCTTTATTTTTGATCGGATAATTATGAACGATATGTCATTTTAAAGCTATGGCCAATACGCATGCAAATGGCTTTTCCAAAATTAAGAAAAACGTTTTGTTTAATATTTATTAACAATTTAAAAAAATAATTTTTAATAATTTTTTATGTTGTCACTATTAGTTATAGCGAAAAAGTACCAAGCCATTTGCATGAAGAATTTCGTCCCCAAGAGTTTGGTATTTTTTTGAAAACGCTATTTGAACAATTGCGGGTTTTAAATGGATTTAGGCTGAGCAATGTCCGTGTAACCTACCGCCGCTATAGGGTGACTTTAAATATTTTTTTACGATGCAACTATTAATTATAGCGAAAAATTATCAAGCCATTCGGATGAAGAATTTTGTCCCCAAGAGTTTGGTATTTTTTTGAAAACGCTATTTGAACAATTTCGGGTTTTAAATGGATTTAGGATGAGCAATGTCCGCGTAACCTACCGCCGCTATGCTGGAGTCGCAGGTTGCTTTCTGTTTTACTAGAGCCGACCCTTAACAAACACAGGCATGATTAATTATATTATATTTTTAAATAACCTAACTTAATTTTTATTTTTTCTCCCACTTTAGGCTGATTCAGTTTTTATTGTACCTTTCAATCTTGAAAGTAATTTCTGACATTTTTAATACTAGAGTGGTCAATTTTAAAGACTGAAAAAATGTTTTCCTTTTTTGAAAGTAATAAATATTATTAGTTATTTGTGTTACAATTTACATCGGTTGTGTATTTAAAAAAAATTAACAGAAAACATGTTTTAAATTGTACATCACTACGGGAAGTTAATCAGATTTTTTGTAGGTGCACTAAAAGCTTAAACCAATGCTATTTTCCACAATTATTTTCAAATTTTCCCAATTTATAATGTATTTTGAAAATTTGGAACTGTTTTAAAACTCAGCTATCTTGAATACAATGGTTTAATTATAGGGTGACTTACTTGACAAAACTCACTTCACAACCTTTAAATAATTTAGGCTAAATTAAGAGATTATAAAACAATATATATATTTGTAATTTATGTTTAAAGGCATTTATAATTAAATGTGCCTTTAAAAAATATGTATGTGCCCTCTCATCCTTTTCCGTAAAAAGAGTTCCCAAGTGAAAATTTGCTATTGGCCCCTCAACCTCACGTTATGCCACTACTTGTATATGGAGCAACCCAATGGAACAAACCTTTCTTATTTATTTAAAAATTGCTTTTTGAAAAAGATTTTATATTATTGAATATTGTAACTAAGAACTATAACCTACCCCCATGTTGTTTTGCTTTGTACACTACCTATGTTAACCTTCCCTCAGGCGCTTCACGGAGTTTACCTCCGAGTCACTAGAGGTTTTTGAGAAAAGCATTACTTTTACAAGGCTGCCAGTCTTGTTAGTTGTTATTCACCTGAGCTTTTTTCTAAGAAAGATAGCACACCCTACCCACCCTCCTCCCAGTAATCAGTTGTTTGCTATAATATAAAATTTCCACTATCAGCTGATTAAACAATTACCTGTATTTCTAACTTTTAAGTTAGGTATTTGTGAACAACGCCATTTGTTGACGTAAAAGCATCATACTCTATACTAAATACTTTACGGCAATGGGAGCGCCATATGCCAAATAATAATTAAATATATTTATTGTTGTTGTTGGTACAGTAATCAGCTGTTGGCTCTAATATTTCGATTAACAGCTTATTTCAAAATTTAAAACAATTATTTATTTGTATTTGTAACTTTTAGGTGAGCTTTTTGTAGTAAAGTGTGCCATCTGTTGGACTTAAAAGCAATACAAACTATACTAAATATTGTTTAGCAATGGGAGCGCCACAATAAATCATAAATATGTTTAGTGTTTATACAGCAATCAGCTGTTTGCTCTAATATTTCCATTAACCTTCCATCGGGCGCACACTGGAGGTTACCTCCATATCAGTGACATTTTTCTAATAAAATGTGGAAAAGTGCGCTCGGCTGTCTCATTTTCTGCCCCATTTCACAAGACTCTTCTAGGAATTGATATCCAATTCTTCCCGATGCGCCTGATGAAGTGACAGTGTATTATGGAGGTAAATTCCTTGTGCGACTGATCGTGTTATATGAAACAGGGTTTACTGTGCAATTTTTGTTAGTTTTTATGACTATTTCATTGTTTTATATTGGTGTGTGTAGATATTTGAAGTGACAGTATATATATTATATAAAACAGTGTTTTCTGTGTAGTAATTTTTGTTAGTTTTTGTGACTATTTCATTGTTTTATATTAGTGTATGTAGCTATTTATGACATTTGAGTTACCTATTCATATTATATATTTATAAATAATATACTACACATTTTAGAGCTGCATGCACTAGAGTATATATTGTACATACTACAATATATATACTACATATTGTGTAAGGCGTGAAGAAAAGACATCAGTTTTTTAGAGAACATTACTTTTGAAATTTTTTGTATACATAATTTTTAACCATTTGTATTTCTATAATAGAAACAGTTTCTATTAAGAAATGTTTTAGCTACATTTTCATTATATCTTTATATTTTTTTGACACACTTTATGTTACTTTAACATTACTATTAATATTTATTATCATATTAATTTGTATTATAACTTTATTTAATATTTTTAAATATGTTAAAATTTTTATTCTTGCAGATAAGACATGTATTTTAAAGTCTGTAATCAAATATTAATAGTTTGTAATAATAAATCATATATAAAAGTTAATTTATTGCTTCATTATGAAACATGGGGCAACCTCCAGATGCACCCGATTGCGTTTTAAAACCAATGCGCCCAATGGAAGGTTAACAGCTGATTTCGAAATTTGAAACAATTATTTGTATTTCTAACTTTTAGGTTAGGTTTTTGTTGTGTAGCCCTAAGCCTTGCTACATAACCTTGTCTTTTAACCTTTATTATAACTGCTTTTGTAAATTATACAAAATAATTTGATTGGGAAATTTAACATTATTACCCTTCTTACCTTTAAGGCTATTATTAATCCTACACCTTTATTACAAATGAAACAAAATATATGTTTAGAAGGTTCCAACAGAGTAATTTACGCAGGTGTCTCCACTTGTTGTAAATATATTTGAATGTGTATTATTTTTGTGCTTATTACATTTTGTATTATATTTGTTTAGTGTTACTTCTTGTTAATACTTCTTTTTTATATACCCGGAAGTTTCTTCCGTGAGCGCCTTATCGTGTTTCAAAATCAATGCGTCCGGTTGAAGGTTAAAAGAACCTTTAAACGTACAAATTGTAAAAAAAAAGTACCCAGGTATGAAATAATAGTTTGATACATGAAGACAATATTGCAGTCCATTTAAGTAATTATATAAAAGTATAACAAACAAAATTTCTTTTTATGACTTAGCAATATCTGCCTACAATTTAGCTCAATAGAAAATAATCATACTATCATAATTAATATCAAAGTTAGTTGATATAACACTCCTAAGTCTTGATTATTTAAAGTTAGAAGAGGTGCAGAAAATAATGATTCTCTTAAATTGATTGAAGAGTTTTTAATTATTCATGTACTGAAGTAAAATCTGGTAATATTTAAAAAAAAATTTAATGAATTGTAAATGTTAGGTATATGCTAAAAAAACAACAGCAAATTTCTACAAGTTTTAAAAAAATATTCTGACTTTTTTTTGACAGAAGTGGGGATAGAGCTCTGACATTGCGGAATAGATCAAACGTTTTTGTACATAAACCAAATTTAACAATTTATATAAAACCTTATGCTTATCTAGCGCCTAAATTTTTTAATTGTATGCCAGAAAGTTTTAAATCATGTGCAAGTAAACCTAAATCCTCCAATTGTTAGGTAATATTTTACTCCAACAAGAAGAAGTACATTTTTATTTTCATGCCTTGTCTTGACTATTAATTTTTTAATCTTATTTTAACAAGTTCGTTTATAGCCAAAATTAATGAAAGTCATCTTTATGTACGTTTTGGTGTTATATTCGAGTGTTGCATTCTTGCAAGTATGCTAATACTGAAAGCCTATGTTTTGGTATATATGTGCAATGAAAATATGAAAATTGTTTGATTTTGTAAGGTGCTTATAATGGATCTGTATCAGTGGCGGCTGGTGAGGGCTGGTGAGTTATTAACGTGGTGGTTGCAATTATGTGGAGAGAATTTCTTGGGGGGTCTGGTGGATATGGAATATGAACGCAATTTAACACATTATTTTAGATGAGGAATTACACGTGGAAATATACGTTTTTGTCTTAATTATACCAACATTTTTAACTTAAATACATTAAAATGGTTTGGTTACCATTACGAACAAGTGAAAATTTTGTAGCTTTCAGTTAAGGGTACTACTAGCCTACAATAAAATAGTAAATAAACTGAAAATAACAATTTAAATCATGCATGAATAAACATAGAATTCAGGCACATTATATGTTTAAATATCACTAACTTCTTTTAAAAAGAAAGTCCATCCTTCTGTCCGGGAAAAAACTTAGCAGAATTTTAATTTTATAATAAACATAACCTGAACATAGCATTAACATAATCGGATTTATGAACTCGCCCCATAACCTATTTAGGAACTTGGCCTATCCTTTTTTGTTGAAAAACTATTATTTGAATTGTATGGATTTTTGAAAATAGATTTGGGATAATGAGTTCAAACATTTTGGTAATAGGTTGTGGCCTATCATTAAAACAATAATAAATCACGAATGGCACGAACATTAATTATAAAAAGAATATTAAAAGCTTTTGATTGGCGTCTAATCAACACTACACTTTCTGTCTAGGCACACTCAAAAAATTGCTATAACTTATGAAGAAAAATGTAAAAAAATTGTACTACATTTACTCACTCCGCATTCTACGCATTACTATTATAATCCAGACTAAATAAGACAAACACACTAAAATATATTAACACAATCTAAAACAAATCACAGCTAGCCAAAATACGAGAACAAAACTAACAACACATAACCTCAAAATGTCTTGCATTATTTACTAAACAAAACATGAAATATGAAACATGAACACCAAGGCATTCTGGCGGGCAAAAACCTAGCGCGCCGGTGTAGAGTTGCAGAACTATTGTGAACCTGAAGGCTTTAAGTGAGTTGTCATAGCAACTCATTAGTTACAAAACCCCACCAGTTTCTATGCTAATAGCTGCATTAAGCTCTGATTGCAGAAGCAGTGCCTACCCAGACGCTGTGCACGAAGGTTGGGTTGATGTTCTTCGGCATTTCAACCTTTTGGTTACATTCTTGGCCGTATAATTTTGGATTGAAATGAGGTTGATATTAGATAATGCACTGATATTTAAAGATATATTAATGTGATTAATTATTTGTTTTCTTTCTTGGGGGGTTGTGCAACCAAACAACCTCACAAGGAGCCGCCACTGATCTGTATGTATATAAGTAAATGTGAATGTTTGTAAAACGACTGGAAGTTGATCGTTTTGTAGATTTAAATGAATATACTTTAGTAGTATTTGTTTGGTATATGGTCGGCTCCAGCTCACTTTACCTTAAATGATATGTAAATATAAGTTTTTAAAAATTATTATTTTTTATTTGAGATAAGATGTTATGTTTGTTATTATTAAGTTGTAATAATTTGTTTGTTATCATTAATTGAAACAATTTTTGTAGCAGGAACAATAAAAACCAATCAATCAAAATCAAATCAAATCTAATATGCTATAAAGGTAGACCGACCACTTGAGGGATGGTAAATACAGTAGTTTGCCTTGGAAGTGAATGACAAGATAGGTTCTGTTCTCGCTTAAAATTTTTTATGTTTGCACTTTAGCATCTGACGATGAGTAGCTGATAGAATTTATAGAATGGTATCTGGGAATCAACTATTATTATTATTATCTGGGCGTTCATAAAGTAGAAAAGTCAAGTGAAGAAAGATTTGAACTAATTGAAGAAAAAAAACATTCTTTCCTTCTACATTTTTCAACTACCCATAGCTAGGAAATTACACCAAGTATAGTTATTGTCAATGTATAATAAATTAATAATACAACTCTATGATTGTATCTAATTAAACGTATTATTAATTTTGCTTTTGCAGAAACACCATTAACTCTTGCTACAGGAATCCGCAAACCAACAAACGTGCTTAAAGCATTAGTAAACGGTGGCGCTTTGTTAGACTTTAGGACAAAGGATGGGTCCACTGCCATTCATCGAGCTGTAGAACGTAATAGTTTAGAAGCAGTAAACACCCTTTTAGAATTAGGTGCGTCGCCCAACTACAGAGATGCTAAAGGTTTAACACCGCTATATTTAGCTGTAACTCATAATACAGATCCTTTATTGTGCGAAGGTTTGTTGCACAACCGGGGGATTATTGGTGCCCAGGACTTGCAAGGATGGCAGGAAGTCCATCAGGTAGGTTATTTTCACTTTGAGGCTGCTATAATGACTAGAAACCTTCCATATTTAGTCATGTAAGTAGGCTATGCCACATTTCATCCATTTTATCACCTTTAAAGATAAAACTTTAGTCTTATATTCAAGACTAAAGACATTGAAAATACCATATGTGAAAGGTGGGGACATGTAATTTTCACTTACTCCATTGAATTTGGTATAGCTGAATATGTTTTTCAATTCTATCAAACATTGTTGAAGAATATTTAATTGCCACGTTTTTACTAACGATTTCTTGTCTGTCTGTACAAGACAGACAGACAAATTTTGTAATAGATTTTAAACGAATTTCCTGATGAGCTAGAGACTTCAAACTTTAAACATCAGAACTGGATGACTCGGTTTCTTGACAGTCTGTTTGTTTGTCTGTTCGATACGAATTTTACAATTGATTTTAAAGTAACTTCCCAATGAGCTAGACACTTTAATCATAGCGCAGAACTGGATGACAAACAAGAACAAAACAGACAAGAACACGATTTAATATACATAATAAAAAATATAATAATAATGTAATATAATATATAAAAAAATAATCACTAGTCTAAAAAGCAAAAAAATAATAATTTAAGTAAAACAATTTTCATACCATGTTTTTAAAATGGGCTAAAAAGTATAAAATAATTTCTTCTAGCTCCATACACATTTATGACCCCATACAGATTCCTATCCCCATACAGATTGTCCTGATAATTGTGATTGTGAATTTTTAATAGCTATGAAAATATTTGTAAAACTTAAAACGAAAAACGTAGAACGCATGCAATAGATAATTGGTTCACGTAAGTCACCAACAATTTTATTGCACTGCAAATGGTAAGGGCACTAATGTGTGAGTTTTTCCAACAACAGCTACTCCCTACACTCCTTACTATTATCTAATGCATGTACACTACATTTTTGTTCTAAATCTTAAAAGTCTTATAAATCTAAAAAAATTCAGAATCACAAACTTTCAGGAATATCTGTATGGGGTTAGAAATCTGTATGGAGCTAGGAGAAATTATTTTATTCTTTTACGTTTTAAAATCGTGGTATATTAAAAAATATGTTTTATTTAAATAATTATTTATTTGGATGTTTCAATTACGTTGTATGAGCCTCTAAAGTAATTTGCAATATATCCTTCTAAGTGACGGATTTAAATATTCTGCAGCCTTAGCAGACTATAATTGCGTGGGAAAACTTAATGCGAAAAAGAAAACTAATTGTATATTTCAATTTCAATTTTTCAATCTCATTCGTTGTTGCCTTTGAATTGTTAAAAGGGCTTGTGAAAATCAGAAGGGTTCAATGAATATTATAGCTTCATAGAAAACTTAACGATAATATTTTCTCTAATTCCAATATAAGTTTTTATAGCAACAGAGTATGCAAAACTCATGTCAGACATAATGATTTTGTTCATATGATGGTATATTGTATGATTGATTACATATCATTACTGCGTTCACTTCACAATTGTATATCTCTATGTTAGTCTATGATCACTATCTACTATGTTATAAATTCAATCCTAAAATGTCTTTTATCTTTTACTTTGTCTTTTAATGTTATATTTGAAATATATCGATTTTTTGCTCTCATTTAAATCATAAAGAAAAACTTTCATGCTCTCTTTAAATAGTTTAGTCATAAGAATTTAGAATTTTTCGTTTTTAAAAAATTTTAATACGTTTTTAACGTGTTTTTTCCAAAACGGTTCCAAAAAGTTTTGAATTTATAATACTATCTTAAGAGAAATTTTATACTAAACAACTTTGCTCTCTTGTAATTTTTCATATACATACATATTTTTGAAGATGTTAACGGTTTTATGGAAAAAACATAAAAAAACTAAAAAAAATGAATTTTTTAGTGCATTCCAAGTTTGGAAGTTTTTTAAATTATTTTCCCCTTAAGTACAAGCCACCTCCGACCTTTTTCCATGCCTATCTCATTTCACAAAAAAAAACTCTAAAAATTTTAAATTCTCCTAATGTGACAACTAAAATATTTATTTGGGTATTGAGATATAGATCCTGTAGCAAATTGTAGATTTTACAGGTGTAGTATATCATTTGGTGTTTGGTCATCACTAACCTTCATGGGCATAATTTTATTAGTATTAAATACATTTTTTTTTATTTCTGAAACTTCTACCAACACCAGTTAGATATAAGTTCAAGACACACTAGGGCTTTAAGATCCTACTAATTATTTCTTTCTTCATTTTCAGGCCTGTCGGAATGGTTTAGTCCAACATTTAGAACACCTACTGTACTATGGTGCGGACATGAACGCAAGAAATGCTTCAGGGAATACTCCTTTACACGTTTGTGCTGTAAACAGTCAAGAGTCGTGTGCTCGTGTATTATTGTTTCGTGGTTGTCAACACGATGCTTTAAATTACGCAAACCAAACACCGTACCAAGTCGCTGTTATAGCGGGAAACTTAGATTTAGCAGATATTATTCAAGCACA
Organism: Philaenus spumarius; assembly: GCA_018207615.1. Taxonomy (NCBI): domain Eukaryota; kingdom Metazoa; phylum Arthropoda; class Insecta; order Hemiptera; family Aphrophoridae; genus Philaenus; species Philaenus spumarius. The sequence goes on along the minus strand of JAGFPH010000169.1, from coordinate 53,989 downwards.
TCGGCCTGATAATGTTGGTGAGTACTATACACACCAGGTACCGTAACAAAGATATCATTTTTTTAAGATTATGTGATGAATGCATGTGTTTAAATTATTTGGAATTACCTATCACCGTAAACAGTGATTTCATTTGTGTCATTCTGTTTGAAAATATCCAAATCCTATTTAATTTTACGAGCCTACATATTTTACCCACTTACCTGTTTTAAAGAGTTAGCAGGCATGACAGGTTAAAAATCAAAACAATTTTTCAAGATTGCATGTTATAGTTTAAAATTTTTCACTTTCACTGTTTCTTAATAATTGAAATATTATAACTCCAAGCAAAGCTGATCTACTTGATGGAATTTAATTTAAACACAAATTCTCACGAATAAAAAACAAACATTTTGAGTAAATAGACGTATTATCTGTAAGAATTGTGTTCTAATTAATTGTATTATATCTATTATATCATCTCATGAGTCAAGCTCAGTATTTAAAAAAACCATTATTTCTAAATATAATGTATTGTTTTGTAATGAAATAATATTTTAATGTACACAAAAACCTTGTTTATTCGGAACTCCGGTTCTTAACTTGGTCCTCGTAATTTAAAAATTTTTTTTGCAACATTACAATGCGAGTTGTGGCAGAATCAGTGCAAAGTGTCAGTTTATGTGGCACTGAGTGTACGGCATGGCGCTAACCTGACTTTACTCACGTCACCACTGTGAGTCAGACACGCCCGTCAATAAGCGCCACTTGTTTGTTTTTTTATGCTATTTTTTCGTAAGATTAGTCCGATCAGTGTTGTGTTGCGTAACAGTAAACAATATTGTTGCGGAGTGCAGTGAATTTTTAAATCACAATTCATTATTAATTATAACTGTGCAGTGACTTAATTGTATTCAGAATAAAAATATCAGACAGTAAAAGGAAGAAGGTTGTTCTAAGTATGCAACGAAGATTAGAGGCTATTCTCCAGTTGGATAAAGTTGAGACATTAAAGAAATAGCTGATTGGTTCAATGCTGATCAATGTGACCCCGGTTACCAACTGTTATCAGAAGACGAGATTGTAGCAGAGTTTTCACAACCGGATCCGAGCACTGATGACAACTTGAGCTTCGATGACGAAGAACGCAACCCGGCATTGGACATAACAATAAATCACACCGAAGCGGCATCAATATTCGACCAGCTATTGACTTATTTGGAGCATCAGGATGACACTAACCTCCTGGCAGAGCTGTTGCTAATAAAACGACTTCAAGATCGGTCTGAATTGAAACAGAAGAACACAACCCGGCATTGGACGTAACAATAAATCACACCGAGGCGGCATCAATATTCGACCAGCTGTTGACTTATTTGGAGATCAGGTTGACACTAACCCAGCAGAGCTGTTGCTAATAAAACGACTTCAAGATCGGTCTGCATTGAAGCAGAAGAACATTACCAATTTTTTTTAAATAAGTAAACGTTTAGAATTTTTATTGTCTTATTTCTTGCAATAATTGAACTAATTTTTCTGTAATTACCAGTAGTGATTATTGTACATTACAATAAATGATTCATAAAAACACATGTTTTTATATAAAACCCCATGATATTTGGTTTATCCGGAACGATACTAGTCCCCTATCAAAACCGGATAAACGAGGTTTTATTATTACGAGGTACTATTATTGCCATGAAAAAAATATTTTTCAAAATACTTGCATTATATTTTACAACAATATTTTCTGGTTAAACAAATAAAAGAGCACTGTGGTGACAAAATCACACTGATTTAAATAAAAACCCCGAACCACAGAACAAGGAACAAAAACAATAACTAAACAACTAAATTGTAAGTTATGTTTAATACATTACCCTTATGTACATTTCGATGACATGGTCATCATCCTTAGAGTAGTAAAACCCTCTGAGGATGATGACCATGTCATTGAAATGTACATAAGGGTAACGTATTAAACATAACTTACAATTTAGTTATTTAGTCATTGTTTTTGTTCCTTGTTTTGTGGTTCAGGGTTTTTATTTAAATCAGTGGAATATTTTCTGGTATTGGTTGGAAAATATTTTCTTTAATTTTATTAATGCATCTCTAAAAAATGCAATATCTATTAATACTTTAGAATATAATAGAATTGAATTTAATGCATCATATTTTTAACATTAATAATTAATTAAGTTAAACTAGCAAAAGAAATTATTTTACACGTAACAGGTTTAAATTTCCAATTAGGTATGAGTTTCGAGCAATGACAGCGTAAGGTACAGTACTTTTTGCCTAAAAAATATTGAGAATTATGGTTTTTCAATCAGCTATTAGATTCGTTTTTACTGTAGCAACTCTTGGAAATTAATTGAAGATTTACAGCATTTTGGAGAAGATTTTACTTTTCTGAAGCTGTAAACTTAATCCAAAATTCTTAGTGATTTGGAATAATTTTTACTAAGTTTTGTTAAGGATATGCCAAACCCTGACGAAACCGTTATACAGCTGTCTACTGCTTTACAAAACTTTCATTGAATTTTTGAAGATAAACTCTTGTAATTTGCAGGAAATTGTTTATGGGGTTCTAAACTATATTTTGTAGATGACAGAAGTGATAAATTATACATTTTTGTAAAAGGTGTTTGTTTTTCAACAAGGAAAAAACACGAGTATCATTTGAATTTCTTGAAACACATGAGATGACTTTTGTTAACTACTGATTACGGCCTGCCTTCTCGAGGTTGAATCGTTTAATTTACTCGAGTGTTGTTGCAACCTTAATTACCAAAAAACAAGTTACGCATGCCATTTGGGATGGTCTTTTTGTTTTCAAAGACAACTCGCTTAGCTCTAATTATTTTTCAGTGAAAGGATTACAAAGTTATATTTGTACTGCTTACCAAGGATATATAAACAAATATTTGATTCAGCCTACATTCATTTAACACAGAGTCCTATCAATCTATCTAATAACAATAAACTTTGATTTAAATCTTATCTTTAGCTCTACGGGCAAAACTGAATTCAAAACACTCTACTATTCAAAGTTCAGAAATATACGGATCTTTCTCAAAGAAATAGCGATAGGGCCAAACAACAGAATCTAAATGTTTTCAATGCAAATTCGGCCCTTGCAGTGCCAAACACATTTTGGTTAGTTCGTTGTGAAAAAGCCCTGGATGAGGGAAGATTCACCTACAGACATGATAAAGTATTTGGTGTGGTAAGAGAAGCCCTAAGCCTGGGTATAGCCGTAGCAAAAAAAAGACATTAACCAATCCCATATTAAGTTTGCGAAAGAAGGATATCGTGAAAAGACCGCGAGTGCGAAACCATCAACTCCCTCTTCTATCAAAAATGTGGCTGACTGGAATATTTTAATAGACTATGGCAATCGGCATTATAAATTCCCTTAAGAGGAAAGGCGAATCCGTAAGGTGTCCAGACATAACTGCCTACTCTATCAGCGCAAAACAACTCATCATGATTGAACTCCTTGTACGTACCCTGGGAAACTAATATACTTCAGCAGCATTTAAAGAAGAAGAATAAATACTATGAGTTAGAAACAGCTGCAAGAATGAAAGGTTTTTGCCCTCATTTGTTTCTAGTAGAAGTTGGTACCGTGGACTACCATCTAAAAGTATGTACCTACAACTTTCTGAAACTATAGGACTTGGAAAGAAGAAAATAATTTTTTGAATTGAATGTCACATGATATCTTTAAGCGCATCATATCTTCTTCGGATCAGAAGGAATGAACAGTTGGCGAGGGGAATATTGTGACCACATAAAGATGTCTTAACCTGTCCTTGCCTGCTTGTCAGTCCGGAGCCAACCAAAGTCCCAGAAAAGTAAACCACAAATAATCATCCTTGTGGGCCTACCGTGAAGACAGCGATACCACATAAAAGCCATGCTCTTTCATCATCATCATTCCAATATATTAACCAACAGAAACTGATTCTACCCTAACCCAAATTTAATATAAAACAATTATTCCCCAATATTCACTTCTTGTGGCCTCACTTTTTTTTAAGAGAAATGCTTTATGTACCGAGTGCGGGACTCGCAGGTTCATCCAGATTACCCACTAACCTAACCTCTTCTTCAGGTACCTCCGCCCTGGAACCATACATGCATTACTTCAAGAAGGAGGCTGTCTAGAACATCAGTCTATAGTTATTTTTCTTTTGTTCTTCTCTCTAATCTTTATCCTTCTGTGCCATAACGTTTTTCACAAAAGATGTGATTATTTTGCCATTTGATCTCATCCTTCAACACATTATCAACAGATATTAAAGCCTCAGTGTAGTCTCCACTTGTCTGTTCATCTCCTCCATTTTATCTTTCCATCTCGAACAGACAAATAAAGCATGCTCTGCTGTATCATCATCACTACTACAGTATCAACAATCTGGATGGTGTTTGAAGCATCCATGCCCAGTTAGAGCTTGTGTAAGATGGTACCCTACTTCTCTGTGCGTTCTTCTCACACAGTTCCTAAGATCTGGAATTAGTTTCCTTGTCCAGCATCCTAAATTGGTTTGCTCTAACCATCTGTCCTGCCACTTATCCCAGGTTTTCATGCCTTATGTGTTGGCAGTCTAATACTTCTTTTGCTTGAAGTGCTATTCTTTTTTCAACCAAGAGGTCAATAGGAGGTGGACCTGCTTTTACTGTTACAGAATTTGTTGTTGCCATTCTTTATGCACATATTCTAAGTGTCATCTATCACTACAGCTTTTCTAATATGTTTTTATATTTCTTTATCTTGAGAACTTCATGCCAAATTGGTGCCCAATGTAACACAATTGAATAAACTGCCACCATTTGTATTCACCTCTTAATTGCTCTAGTACCTCCTATGTTGGACTTAATTCTTGTAAGTTCTTAATTACCGTTTCTGCCTTAAGCACTGATTTGTGAACATGATCCACCATTCTCATATTGTGATCAAAATGCACCCCGAGATATTTAAGTGTCCAATGAGTAGTTATAGTAATATAATCAACATAAATTGAAATTTCGCATGCCCTCATCTTATTCCGTCTTGGCAGCTCTCATCGGTCAGATCAGTCATCTTGGCTCCACGTCCTATTATGCTGGTACCTCAAGGTGAGAAACCTTTTGTCTCTCCTTGACACCTATGCCGGCGTCTTCACCCCGAAGGCCCCTGTCTCCCAAGACTCCTCGTCTCGCTAAAGAAACTTTCCCAATAATCCTCAATTAAAATATTCCACCCTATTTCAATACCTTCATCCCCATTAAATTTAACTCGTACAGCTCGGACGTTGGTCTACTTTAAATTGCAACTGTGCGACATTTAATGTAATTGTTGCATCACACTATAGCATGACTGTTAGACTGTTGTTTGCAAGTACTGAGAATAATGCGTGCGATAGTGTGTAGATAGTTTATATTCGTAGGAGTCTTTTTAGTTTTAACGGTTTATAAATTTTAATTATATTTTGTAGTTAGCTGCTTTTTTAATAATAGTTCTTTAATCAAGATGGAGTTCTTTTGAATTCCATGCTGTAGCCTACGGATAGTCTATTAATTAACTAAGTAATTTTTCTTTACCTTCTTTTGTATGTCAATCTAATCCTTGTTTTTTGTTTTTCTCCTACGACCGCGGTTTCGGGCATTCGGCCATCTTCAGGTACTTATTTACAATGTCATGATCACAATAACACTAACACATAACTAAACAAAAAAAAAATCTTACTCGGTTAAAGAGATCGTTAAAAGTTTAAATATTTTTTTATAGCGATGCTCACGTTAGGCCGGTCACTACACTACTGAAGCCAGTGCTTGTGTCCTTGTTATTATCATGCTTTGCCGTTGGACATTGATCCGTACTTTCTGTGCCAATAATAGTGTCAAATATTAAGTTAGATTGAAATGATAGTTGGTCATTTATTTAGCAAATGGAGTTCTTCTCTAAAGTTAACATTTTATGTCTTGGTATTTAATGTAAAACATATATCATTTGGAAACTCATGATCTCTGCTCCCTGGTCCTTTGGCTCACTGACTCCTGTGGTGATTTGCGGTGAAGCAGATGAAAACAGATTATTGTATACTCTGATATTGTCACAGAAATGATTAATGATTAGGACAGAGGCACTTGGATTGGAGTAGGTTGGTTGGGCTACCAGGGATCTAGATCAAGACGCATGTGCAGTAGTACCAGAGATTGTGTGTGAATGACAGACATTTTTTTATATACAGTACAGTCTCGCTAATCCGAACTTAACGGGACCGGACTAGTGAAAGTCCGGATTAGACGGAAAAAGCCTAAGAAATGCATGAAATGTATACCGTTTGTGTTTTAAGTGAGAAAACGAATTAAAATTTGTGTTTTGGTAATACAGTATACAGTAAATATCAGCGACCACAGAATCACATATATTATTTCTCAAGGCCATTTTTTTGTCGGTACACCATAACTTCCTTAATACATCATCAAATTACATGCATGAGGCATCAAGCTTTCCTTAACCGCTACACCTGAAAAATATACAAAATATAACTATACGAAAAAATACAACAAAAAAAAAAGAAAAAAAAAGAATCTGAAAGTAACAGTGATGTAAGATCAAGTAAGTTGTAGGGATATTTTCCTGGCATTGGCAACACTGATGATAACAATACCCAGCTGGAGAGCTGCCGTTACGCCAGTACATTGCTATTTTTAATTAATTGTATATTTAATATCGTTCTTTAATTAAGTGGGATTTAAGTAAGTTATAATGTGAATGCTTCGCACGGGTCAGCTAGTTAAATAGACTGGTCAAGTCGAAAGCAAGAGTGAAGCCAGTTTTAGAGTCAAATTTTCACACAGATGCAAGACGCGAGCCACCGGTCGGCCGCCCGTACATGTTGCCACATTACCCGCGAAACAAATCTTATTATCTAACTGTTGTATGATAGAAACTACAATAGCTAATTTTTTCAAAAAATAATTTTCAGAAAATGTAGCTTTTCAGCTACGTTTCTCTCACTTACATGACGCACCTGCCCTAAAAACAAAAAAATGTTCTCGTATGCAACTTTTTGATGTCACGAATTAAAAAGTATAAATAATTTAGGACTTAATTCGATTTATAAAGTGCCAAACCATTTTTATTTTCAAATTGTGAACACACCATTAGCGTCCCACACTATTAAACTGTAAGTTTGTCAAATTTCAAAGATTTTCGAGCATTTTCAGCTATTGAAACCACGGTGTTAATGAATAGGGGCACTGAAAATTTCACTCCAGACGTCTAGCAAGAAACAAAACAAAAAGTTACTGTTGATTCGACAGATAGTTAGACAGACAGTCTTTAGTCAGGTGTAGTGCGGACGAGCTGGTGAAGTGAGTCACTTCCTTGAAATTCCGTGGGACAAAAGATAATGGGCGGGAGGCCGATCCGTTCTATCCTCGGCTGAGCTTTCTCTTAACGCTAAAAATAGCCAAGGACAAATGAACCCATAACTATTTTCGCTCTCGGCAAACTTCAATTGCATGTACTGTATCCAGTAAAATATTGCAATTTCTTTTTTCTCTTGTGTTTTTAGGCCGTCCGGATCATCAGAGAGCGGATTAGCGAGACTGTAGTGTAACATAAAATATATCAAAACTTTGTACAAGATGTGTCTTGTTCAATAACATAACATATAGGCCTAGTTTTAAAAGCTGTTATCAATTAATTAGGTACACATTTCTATCAGCATTGAACTGTAGATTCGTTTTCATTCTGAGATGGAAAATATTACACTGTAAGACTGATTGTTAAATACTGATTGTAGGGTAAAATTTATCTGGCTTGGTTCCAGGATTAAAGTATTGATGCAAAACAAAACGGAATATGTAGAATATGTTGTTTTAAACTACTTTGGTACAATCATTCTATGAAGTAGATAGACATAGGCTTTCACAGGGATTTGTTGGTTGTGATAACATTTGTGTATTACAGTATTCATATACCTCTATTTTAATTACTTTTTTTAAAGGAAGATATCAGATCAGTCTGATGTTTTGCAATTTATTTGATTTACAAATGACAGTTACATTAATAAATGAATCCTAGTGTTTTAGATCAATACTAAAAATACGTAATTCAAATTGCATGTTTTAGAAAATGCCTATTAAATAAGTAATATCCCAAATTAACAATTAAATAGTCTGTTATATGTGATGAACCTGGCTCAGTAGGATTTATTATTATTTTCCATTTTTGTCATATATTATGTTATTTAATTATGAGGTAATGATTTCTATTTATTGTAATTTTTTGCACCATGAATTTATGATCTAATTTATTGTTATTGATGTTGTGTGTTTAAATATGAATACTGATATAAAATCTGTATTAGTTGTTTTTTTTTTGTTTTTTTTTGTGGTGTTGGTGGTGGCGGTATTATATTATCCTGTCCTATTTCCTTTCCTTTTTTATAACTTATTATTTCATTATCGCTCATGTTTCATTATGTGTGTCTGTATATGTTCATCATTTATTACACAGGCATTTTTAATTTGCACCATAGGGATTCCCATGTTAAGTTTAACACTTATCAGACAAACCAAATGCAAATGAACTATAAACCGAATTATTCGTTAGAATGTCATGAGTAAGCTGATATATAATATGACTTATTAAATATTATTTTTGATATAGAAAACGATGCGTGAAGCATGTAAGCAAAGAGCAGCTGCGGCTGTTGTTTACTAGATGGAGGGTTAAATCTATTGGTGAAGTTTGTTTTCCAATAACTGGCCTCTGAACAAAATGGTTTCCTTCAAGTCAACCACTATGTAATCTGCCATGTGACTGCCATTTTGGTTCTGGTAAAAATTTTTTTTTAATATTTATGCTGTGTGCGTCAGGTATTTAAGTTCTACCTCCATTCAAAATTTCCGTTTAGTTCGTCTGATAAGTGTTTACATGGAAATCTGTGTAGCTCAAGTTAGAAATGTTACTCTGAATAAGTAAATTGTTGGTAGGTCTGCCGCATATAATTTTGAAGGTCATCAATTTGTATCACACTATAAGTTAGTTTTTACTGTAGAACAACACTAGGTGCCAGATATAAGAATTCAAAAAAGAAGAACGATTGCTCCCAATCACTATATTTCCTTTAATAGAGAATAAATAAGATTAATTTATCCTTTGAAGGATGACACTTAATATTGGTAACCTAAAACTTCATATTTCTACTTGCAAAAGTGATAATTTACCAAATCCAAAAACTTGGGAAAATTTGAGATTTGAGAACCTACTTCAAACTGTTAATATTGCAGTAAAACATTTTACTCAAAAAGTTATTAATATTTAAAACCAATTCCAATATCGTTTAAGTTAAGAAATTGGGATTTTATTGATGGAATGTTGAGTTTGAATATAGTGTCAACATTCACAACATGGGTCAAATATTTGCAAGTAAATACATTGTCAATGTTTTAATTAATGTTCCGGGAGATTTTGTTCTAACTATTGTTGCTGTGACAGCACAGTCTGTCCATGACAAAATGTCTACCCTACTCACCACCCACCCCTCCATAGTCTAGCTTCTTTGTTTAGTTTCCTTGCACATTGAAAATGTGAATTAGTTGATTTGTTTAAATGTAATGTGATTTTCACTTAATTACATATTTTTTAAGGTTGTTATACTCAAGTAGCTTATTAACACTAGAGAGGTAAATTATCCACAAATTTTCAGGGGGAGAGCCCCCCCCTTTACTGGGGGCTATACCACTCAGACACCCTCAGAAACTTTGGAAATTGGTCAAAATTGTTCAGAAGTTTTAGATTTTGCCCTCCTCCAATAAATTGTTAAACTGAAGTCACTGCATTTCTCTTTAATATTCTCTAATAATTTAAGTAGTTAAGTTTGATTGCAAATAACATTCATGACAAGTGTAATTTGTTTTGAAGAAAATAACGATATGGCTTTCTCATTGGGTTGTAAGTGGGATGACAAATATATTAATATCTACTGACCCATAACCTTGGAGGAATACAATTACAATATATTAGTTAGCACATACACTAGGACGTAATGTAATTTTATTACATACAAAATTCTTCTGTATTCTGTCCTATCCTACTATGTGCTTATATTTATATATATCTATGTCATATTTAATATTGTTTCTATTAAATCATTTAAAATTACTTTTCATATCAAGAAGTCAATTAGATGACTGATGTTTGCAAAATTGTTACAAATAACAGAATTTAATAAAGACATCTAATTAAACAGTATTGTGGTAGAAAGACATGCCTTATACTATAATATACTTATATAAATTCCTTGAATACTAGATGTACAGTACGATTTTTTTAACCGTTCCCTCGGCTCGGCTAGCGCGTGGTGGGCTAGCGGTGAAGCGGGGAGGGTTTGTAAAGGCAGTTCCACAAACTTTGAATAAACAAAAATAATTGAATAATTATTACATATTAATTACAAATCTTAATCTCTGTTCTTGTTTTTAATGAACCAGTGTATAATAATCAATGATAATATGATATTCACTGCATTTGTTATTATTATTTCCGCTAAGATGCTTGAAACATTTGTCTTCTTGTTTATCCGCCTTTCTTAGCTTTGTCTCTCTCTCGCTTGACGCGTTTCGGGTAGACCCCATCTTCAGAAGCTTTGTTTGCTACTATCTATCCTCGCAATGCTACTATCTATTTGAGGAGACAATGGTAGAGGAAAGATAGTAGCAAACAAAGCTTCTGAAGATGGGGTCTACCCGAAACGC
>JAGFPH010000169.1:5456-43146 GCA_018207615.1 Philaenus spumarius | reverse complement strand
AGATAGTAGCAAACAAAGCTTCTGAAGATGGGGTCTACCCGAAACGCGTCAAGCGAGAGAGAGACAAAGCTAAGAAAGGCGGATACGCAAGAAGACAAATAATATGATATGTATAATATACAATATTTTATAACGTTTATAAAATGAGGACGAACTCGGTCAACGGAAACACGGCCTGGCGGCACGGCCCGGTAAGGTGTAGTTTTAATTGAAACGCACACATTATACCGCTGTACTGAGCAAACCGTAAGTCAAACGAAAATATGTTTCAAATAAAATATTTAATTTGGTCCTTTATCTAAAACTTTCTTGTGAACCCTTTGTCTCTGACCAACAAATAAAAAACTTTCCAGCGGTGTGAAAATTTCATGTCATTATTAAAGTACATTGTTGTAATATTGATTTTTAAAATACGAAATAGGTTTTGTAATTGATTTTCTTTTACATCATACGAATCATATGGTTCTTATCTGCGTATCCGTGAAAGTTTCATAATTTTACATCGCTGCTAAGTGTATTAAATGACAGTGTTATTGAAGCTTGGTTTTCGCTGTTTCACGCCGCTCGGCTTAGTTTTCGTGGAGAAAAGTAGAGTAGACAGAGCTATTTCTAACGTTATCATTCAGGTTAGTACAATCGGGGCCGAGCGATTTTTCACTGTACATTCTTGAAATATTCAAAAGTTAATTTTATTTATGAAAATTTTGGTGGGAATCTCTCCAAAATTAATTTTTATACGGTCTAAATCACTGATGTATGCTGAAAGCTTGTTCAATGCTGTAGTCGAGACGTGAACTCTACGGAAAAAGTTTTAGTGCATGATTTTCCTAGAGATGAAATCAGTTATAAAAACCAACTCTTGCAATCCATTGTCCATGAATATTATTGTTCAAAAACATAGTAACACATAGGGGAAAGAGGGTTTGGAGCACTATCTTCCTAAAATATTAAATCGGGATAAGAAAAGTACTCCAATATGTCAAAGTAAATGTGTCCCATCACTTAGCATCATAAAAAAGACACGGACCGATAATCACCACTTTTTGCATGTCTAACTATGGAATTTCGGTGTGTACCTTTCATGTTCGATCATTTTGTGGGAATTCGGACAACCTCAAAACTGCATTAGTATCTGATATCTTGCATGCAAATATGAAAGGTTATGTGTTCAATAACAACTCAAGATAATTTGGATTGTTTTCGATACAATTAGTAAATTCAGCATCACAACTAATTTTAAAGTCGGCAACATTTGATTTAACATGATTGCTGATCAGTGCAAGTGCTGAATATTTCGCGTAGCGTTGACTGATATTTTAAGACCAGTGACTTTCACGTATATCAAAACGAATTTGACAGTAAAAAGTACAAGACTAAAATTGAGGCCATGTTTGATATAATTTATGAAAAACTAGTCAATAGGATTTTAAAATGGATTCTTTGTTCTTTTCTTAAGCGTTAATTTTATTAAATAAATTACTTTGAAATAAAATATTTTTGATTGAGGGTAAATTTAATCCTGTACTTTAAAATTTGTTTACTTATAATATTTACAAATTGTACATTGCTTAAGTGTTTTATTGAGTAAATGAAGGTGAATGTTTCTTTTCTTATTACAATAAAATAAACCAATTATAAATCAATAAATATGAACTAAATGGTCGAATTTGTATGCCGTATTCTGTCTCTTAAGACATTTAGTAGTAATGGCAAACATACTGTCATCTAAAGTAAAACTTATTTTTTTACAATTTCAATTAAATATTTTTGTATTTTAATTTGTGTGCCAATTTTAAAACCTTAAATAATAACATGAATACAGTTCCTCACAAAGTACAATAATAGTACAATTCCTTTTGATGACCAAGACATCTTTATCTGCTTTATCTGTAACCATCTTTGATGATGATGACGACTTGGTTATCGAAATGCGTTAGGCTATCAATCATTTTTTTTAGGAACTGATCATGTTATTATTTTTATACAATTTTCTTCTCATAAGTCCAGTTTAAAATAAATTTTATATTAAAACTTTAAAATAAACTATTTTTATATCATCCCTCATTTCTTTATACACATTCAATTTTATTTCTACTCATAACCATTTTCATCATATTCTTTAGTTTCTTCTTATTTGTTCATAGTTGCTTTCTTTTTGTTTGTACTTTACATTTCGCTTTTTAACTTTTCACTCCCATTTTTCTGTTGTTTTATGTGCAGTCCCGTTTCGGGAGCCCCCCCGCTACAATCCACGACGGCGGAGTATGTTGCCGTCCCCTCACGTACAACCCGTCAATGTTCCTGTACCTCCTCCATCCCCTTCCCCTTCAACGCGTTCATTACCTCCATTCAGTTCCGCTTCATCGAGTCTCAGCGAGACGTCCTCCGCTTCGACAAAGACGAATACAACTGAAGACACTGCGAGCTATGTTACTGGTGAGTTTAGCCACTGCCACACCATTTTATAAAATTTGAAATTAGATTTATAAAAAAATATTGATTGAGATTATTCAAGTGTTTGTTAATTGCATTCACTTTGATCCATTACATGTTTGTTAATATAATAAATATATTATGTACTGTAGCTGATTTAAAGCTTTGCAGAATGCTTTGATGTGTACCTTATAGGCAAGCTGAAGCGCATGTTGCATTTGAAAACTTTTTAGATAAATGCTCAAATTATTTTTATATTACCTACAACTTACAGAATTGGTTTCTTTATAATAATGTTTATAAAATGATATCTTTTTTGTTATTTTACTTTACACAAGTTTTGGATTTATCAAAAACAGAGTCACAATAGAAGTTTATAACATTCTATACACATGAGCCAGGGCCAGATGTACAAATTCTAGACTCTCTTGCGAGAATTTGTGAAACTAAAAAACAAAAGTAAAACCATATATTTAAACAAAATTCGAAAAAACGGTAAGCACACACAAGTAACAAAAACTAAAGCTCATACATAAAGGCCTATTTATTAACAAGTTCAAAGCCTTATGGTATAAACGTTAAAAATTTACTTTTTTAATTCTATAAAGTTTGTAAAAATTCCCTGTTTATCTTAACATCTTGTTCTTTTCAAGTCTACCTTAGTCACTCAATATTTTTGCTGCATCGTACTCAGAAGCTAGCTCTTTATTTATTTTTGGAATGGAGAGTGATTGTTCAATAGAAACTTTGATCACTGTAAAAGATGTGGAAATGGATGGCCCAGTCAGACTGAAAAAACAGACACGCTCTTTTGTTTTTGTTTCAAAACTGGAACTGTACTGAAAGTTGTAATTCTGTCTATTTGATATCCTCATTATGAAAGTATAAGTTTCAAAATGTTTAATTATTTTGAGAATATTTTGGATTGTCTTTTGCTCTCATCATTGTGGCTCCAGCCCTGACACTAACTCAAGAAAATATTTATTTATACTGAACAAGCCGTACTATTGCTCTGATCTGTCATTGGCAACACATTTGCTTGCGGCTTATTTTCCTGTAGCTTGTTGTCAGTATTAATATGTAACATGGTGTTTTCATAGTCTAACCAGATTTTTTATTACTGAACATTCCAAATTCATTTTAACATAATGAAAGACTCGCTTTGAAAAATCTTAGTTTACTGAACTCTTCAAAAGCACAAAGAATCTGCAAAGCTTCAAGCCAGCAACTGCATATAATGTAATAAATGTAATTTTTGAGATTCTTCTTTCCAAGATTAATTTGTTTGTATTAAGTACAAACTAAATTTATCACACGACTACAAATTTTTATAATAATGTCATCTTACTATTTATATATTTTTTTAATTGAAAAAAGTTTAAAGCAATTCATTGTAATTATCACAAACAACAATTTCAATGCTTGTTCAAGAATTTGTTTGTCCTTTTTTGGTTTTTGAAAGTTCTGTTAACAGCAAAATTCTGAAAATTCTGTTTGTTAAGTATTAATGCTATCAATAATTAATCACGTATACTAGGTTTTACAATAACAAACTGCTCTAATAAACCACCAAAACAAATACAAATAGAATGATGAAAGCAAAACATTTGTTAGGTTTGAAAAGACTTCAAAGATTTCAATTAAAGTATAGAAAACATTTTTTAACTGGAATGTTACTATTATATCTACTAGTAGGTTGTCATCGTAAAGATTGGGTCTTTAAAGGTGCACGGTCAAATAGCTACAGGGTAATGTTTGATGGTTGTTCCACTAGTTAAATTGGCTAGACTAAAAATGTAACATCCAACCTCTTTTTGTACTATAGAATTGTAGAATTGTTCTAGGGCTGTTTATTTAAGAATCTAGAAATATTATATTAAATCAGATTGTACTCCATTTAATAAAAATTTAGGAGAGATGTAAGGATACATTTTGGAGCCCCTTTCTATCCACAGAAATAAGAGTACAATTTACTAATAGCTTTGGAAGTCTGTTTTTTGTTACTTGAAAAGTTTATTGGAGATTTTCTAAAGTTAAGGGTCGGCTCTAGCTGTCGGCCATGTTGGCTGACACTCCATAAGACCAATGTTAAATTAAAATCCAAATTTTTCCTTTATTTTTGATCAGATAGTTATGAACAATATGTCATTTTAAAGGTATGGCCAATATGCATGCAAATGGCTTTTCCAAAACTAAGAAAAACATTTTGTTTAATATTTATTAACAATTTAAAACATTGATTTTTAATATTTTTTTATGTTGTCACTATTAATTATAGCGAAAAACTACCAAGCCATTCGCATGAAGAATTTCGTCCCCAAGAGTTTGGTATTTAAAAAAAAACGCTATTTGAACAATTGGGGGTTTTAAATGGATTTAGGATGAGCAATGTCTGCGTAACGTACCGCCGCTACACTGGAGTCGCACGTTGCTTTCTGTTTTACTAGAGCCGACCTTAATCCCATCGCTTAGCAAACAATTATACCGCCGAACTGATATTTTTAACAAAATTGACACACATTCTTTTTGGTTCCAACACATTCTGGCGGATGTTTCACATTGACTGATACAATGTTTACGCCAAAAATACAAGAGATAGCAGCACCATTGTGCAAAACCAACTAAATACACAAAGCAAACATCTAAGAAAAAATACCGCCCATCTGCAGAGCAAATTAATGCCGAAATACTAAGGGTTTATAAGGACAATAGCGCTAACTACAATTATTTGCAGGTCAATACTGCCTATCTGTAATTTTGTTAAGATCCAATACCAATACTTATCCAAGATCCAATACTTATCTTCAACTCTATAAAGAACCAATACTAAACCTCGTAAATTTACTAACAGATTTCTTTTCTATGATAGTAAAAATGTATCCTAAATGTTGTTTCAAAAATAAAAATAGCATTATATATCCTATTACTTTAAAATGAGCAATTCTTTTACCTATCTTTGTATCTGCCGCGGATCTCGAAAACGGCTCTAACGAATTCAAAGAAATTTTGTATTTAGGTGTAGTTTTGATTTTTAAGTACACCCATATAGTTGTATTTCGTGTAAAAACGCAATTTCTTGAGAAAATCAAATTTAACAGTTGAAAAATTTTAACATATTGTCTTATGGGTTGCCATGTTGGTTACAAAATAACAACGAAATAGTAAATAAAGCAATCAAAACAGCTGTTTTAGCATTTTGGAAATAGAGTGAAATAGAACTGAGATTGAGTATTATCCAAAATCAGCTGTTCATTGGATAGTTTTTAATTACTGTTAAAAAATTTTCCAACTGCGAGCGAAGCGAAGCAGCCATCTGAGGCCGAAGGCCAAGACGGGGTTGGGACGCGAAGCGTCCAAGGGCAGAGCCCCTAGTAATATTAAATACTCGTTATATGCACTTGAAAATAAGCAGGTTTTTGACCCTCTTGTAAAGTTACCGAAATGTTAGTTAGGCTAAAAGTTAATATTGCTATCTGAGTGACGGTACATATAATCTTTAAAGTGAAAATTTGTTCAATTTGTGGTTGCGTTGTTAGTGCGAGTATTGGAACAAGAAAATACCTACTTTTTCGATACTTTTATTTGAGTATTGTGAAGCTTAAGTTGTGGATGTTTTGGGTTCATCATAATCCCTGCTAATTATCGCTGACATTAAATTAATTTTATTGTCATTAAACTTCATAAAATGTTGATATCATTGTTTTTAAAGTTAATATAAATACAGTTACATACCTTATGAACCCTTAACAGTTCTGTAAAAATTTATATGCCTATCGGTTTCACTCAACACTCTTTCTTGGCAAGTAACTTGAATTTGAAGCACTTGAATTACCGGTACTACAAAATTATAAATTGTTTTTAAGTTTAAATGTAACGAAGCTTATACTAGTTAAAAAACAATTTAGAAGACAATATAATCGTGGATAAATCTTTAAAGTCCTTGTCAAACATAACTTTTTAGTTGTGATTTCTAGGAGTATCTTGTGTTTTATTAAAAATGGTGATTTAGTTATTGAAATATATTTTTGTTCAAGTATTTTGTTATAGAAACTGGTGTATTAGACTAATTACTGATCCAATTTTGCTGACCACAGACAAAATGAGTGTTTATTTATTTTACCTAATTTAGCAGAGTTGTTGCTAAGTTTTGTTTTGATTTCAGATAAGAGCCTTTGTGATACAAGTGATATAATTAGTGATAGTTCAGGAGTTGGGACATCTAATAGTGACACTGTGACTTTGCCGGGTACGTCTGTCGTCTGTATAGAGAACTATACGTCTTCACAACATGGGCATTTGAGGTTATCTCAAGGTGACATTCTGGAAGGTATGCAATATATTGTATTAGCCTGAACATAAAGTGCATTTGTAAGAAAATATTCACAGATATGGACAGTGCTTTTGTATACACCAAATTATGTTTATAATCTTTCTGAAAAAATTGCTAAGCAATTAGAATTGGTAAGTCTGTCTTTTTTTAAATGGTGCCCAAAGCTTGAGCTGAACTTTGTTACACATATACAAAAAAACAACCTGGTTGTGTTGAGGGTGTTTTTGTATATATTTATAGTTTGCCTTGTTTCATTGAACGTCTTTAATTCGAAATTACCATTAATTCAAAGTTTCGGTTCGGTCCCTTGAACTTTATATGATGACAATGTAAAAAAAATATGGATATTTCGAAGTCGACTTCTTTAATTCGAAGTTGTTTTTCAACACTAAAAATAAAATCTTGTGCTGTGAAAGGGATCACTGGATAAATAGGTCACTCTTTGGTAGAAAGGGGGCAGGACTTACATGTATTGTAATTCTAAACGCGGTATCAGTTTCCAAGAATTTTGCCTTCCGAGAATTCTCTAGGTACCGATACTGTAGTTTGTCATTGATGCTTTGCCCAATCTCTGTCAGTTGTTAAATCTCGACAAAACCTTTTGTAAACAGAACAGAACAATCATATTGTTTATTGACACTTGTACTGCTGTTATTCCCCCCCCCCCCCCCGAACATGACTTTAGTTGCACAGGCAATGGATCAGGGCATTATAAAAAATGTTATGCATTTATACCGGCGACTTATTGTACAAACGCTCTTGACAGATTCATTCGAAAACAAAAATTTAGAGATCGGTATCCTTCAAGCAGCATGAATGTGTCACAATGCAAGGTCACATTCAATGATATTTGTGGCTTGAATTATACGGAACCTTGGATTATCGAAACTCGAATTACCGGGACTCTACTGTAATAATTAAAATGGGATAGATACCCATATAAAATACATTGTTTTAACATTAAATATCCATATGTTTATTAAGCGCTCTACCACCTGCCCAGATCTTAAGAATCTTATTTTAACCACACAAGGTATTTCAAAATTAATTTAGTGAACACTCACTAAATTGTGTTCATTAATTTAATCTAAATATATATATTTATATTCTCAAATCAATCAATAGCGAAGCATTGCCGGGTCATCTAGTGTGCAATAAAAGTTTAGTATATGCTGCAAAAAGTTAAGAAACGTGCCATAAAAGGATTATTCTAACCTCTAACTCCAACAACTATTGAAATCCCATTCTTATCAAAATTGTAATTCTTGACACTGTTGGTGGATAAATTAATAACACTAAAGATGAATTTAACATATTACTTTATTATTAATAAGAAAATAAAAATACTAAAACTGGGAACTCGTGGTGCAGAGTATAATAATATGTTAAACACGAACAACTAGTTCTGTTCTACTCCATGAACAGCTGACCATTTGGTTTTTGGTCTATTTAGACAACATGTAAGCTAAACCTCACTGACAAAATTAATCCCTCAATTCAACCAGGATGCTCCTTCATGTAATTGAAGTTGTTTTTAGTCTTAGTAGTCAAAATTGAGCTTTCCACATTACTCTTAAAAAATTGATATTTAAAATTGGACCTACATAATATAAATTTACAATGATTTATTGTGCAACTTGTTTGTACAATAAAGTTATAGTTTTCATTAGAAACAATAAAATAAATAGTTTACAAAACTCCGCACCGTTCAAGAATCTTTTTGTGGCTTTCAAATACCTTTAAAATAGTGTGTTTTAAAATGGTTGTAAGATATTTACTTTCTCGTCTCTTCAAACTGCTCTCAAAAGAAAGGAAGGTTGATTCATATTTATGTCAGTTAATTTTGAGTAGTTTATGATGAAATTATTATTTAAATCTTACATCGTTTAAAAGTTAACACAGGTAGTTTGAGAGAAATGTGCATCATTGTGTGAATATTACGAGGGTGAATCAAATATTAATGGGACTGATTTTTTGCTCTTTGAGGGGCCGAAAAAGATAAAAATCGCATGGTGACAAGTAAGGTGGATATTCCAATTTTCCCCAGCTGATTCTGTCTATTTTTTATGTCGTAAAGTTTGCTGTGTGTTACCTGGTGTTGTCATGAAGCAAGATGACATTTCTGACAGATTGGGTTTTTCTTTCCATTGATATGACAATTTCACTCTTTTCTGTAAGATCGCAATAATATTGAGCGTGGAGAAAATCGTTGTGAAAAGCAGCTTGCTGATTAAAAAACAGTTTTCATAACCTTACCGGCTGAAACCTGAATGACAAAACTTTGGTGCACCATTACTCTCCCGAGTCAAAACAAACAAGTATGAAGTGAAGAAAGAGCATTGGTGAAGGTGTTTATTCAAGTTTCAGCCGGTAAGGTTATGGCTACTGTGTTTTGATCAGTAAGGTGCTTTTTCACAATGATTTTCTCCGTGCTCGATGCAAAATATTATTGCGATCTTACAGAATAAATTGTCTTATGAAATTGTCATGAAAACCAAGGTCGACTGTCGCTGTCTGTTGGGCACTCCCGTAACTAATGTTCAATGTTCAAGTCGTTGGTGATTTCCTCAATGATGACACTAAAGTGACCTGACCAAATTGGGGTCATGTCTACCTACTCCCAACAGCCCAGGCTACCGGTTAATCGACCTTCTTTGGTCTGTGACCCCTCTGAAATATAAACAAAAATCATTCCCATTCATTTTTGATTTACCTACTTATATTAATAGATTTTGTGTTCATCGAGACCATACATACTTTGGTGGTTTTCTTATTTGTTGTCACGAGACAAACCACAATAATTAACACATAAATAAAGGTTAACTAAAATTTTGTTATTGATTTATTCCAGTATACTTGATAAATGTTTTATCTGAAAATGATCATTTGAAATCACTTGCAAACATTTTAATTTAGACTTAAATCTCATAGGTGTATCGAATATATTCACATCTGTTTATTTCTTGTGTTTTCAGTAACGGGAGCTACAGATTGTGGCCTGTTAGAAGGAGTACTTAGGGGAGAGTCCGAAGGCGGACTGTTTCCTCCGCATTGTGTACAAGAAGTACGTTTACGTCAAAGTTTAGTCCCTCCCCCTCCGCTTCCTATTCATCGACACAGTAGAGTGATTGGCAGAAGAGAGTCTAATGCCACATCAGTCAAACACTTTGCTACGGCTCCACGGTCGAAAAAACAGTAAATAACTTATTTTTAGTAATAGTTCTTGTATTTTTCTTAGAATTGTAAGTTTATTAACATTTAACTTAATTTGTTTGTTTTAATATTAAAAATGTGTAACTATAAAAATATGTATGTGTGAAAGGCCTGAGCCTATTGAGTAAATGGATTTAAAAACAGAGTAAAATTACAACAATATGTTTAAATTTATCTTCATACTTATTAGCCAATTCAAAGCAAGGAGTTTTAGTGTCGGAACGCTCTCGAGAATTAAATCACTTATCAGGGTCTCCGGCTCTTATATGGTTGGAACACCCCTAAAAATGAAAACACCCCTTCTCGGTTGCGTTATGTGCCAATGTTAATACAAGTTTTCTAATCCAGTATTTTTATAAGAAATATTATATAAAAATTTCTTCAACAAAAGTTCATCAAAAATTACAAAAGTACCGAAGAAGTTTTATCTCAACTTATTTTCTAAATATTTTAGACCTTGGGATCCAGATTTTCGTGATCAGCAACCAAACAAACATAATACAAGTGGTCTCATTCTTAAGCTCATGCCTATCATATAACCCCGCGTTTTGAATGGACTATATGTAAAAGATTCAATCATGGAGGAAAAGTAGCCGACCTTAGCTTTTTAAAATAAAATATTTTTAAAAAAGCTCAGGTTAGGTTAGGTTATATTAATTACCACTCACATTTTTTGCCTATAATATATATATATATATATATATATATATATATAATTAACTTGTATCTGCGTCTCCAATGAAATGTTTTTAAACCTTCCATTCATTCATTTTAGTGCTATCTAGTTTAAACGTCAAGAATCGTTTAAGAGGCGGCAGGACTCAGCCATTCAGCCCATGGCTCCGCTGCTCAGTTTAACATGGGCTGGATTTACATTTGTCTTAATTAAAATCATAAAAAAATTTTTTCAATAATCTGTTAAAGTAGTTTGATGAAGTAGTATTATAGGTTCATTTTAACCTAAGTCATTGTCCTTAATACATTTTATTCAGATTTTATTTTAATGAAATACGTATTTTGAATTCCCATAAGAAATATAGCATTTTTATACAAAACGCATTCAACTACAAAACCTGCATTTCTAAACCTAAAATTTTCAAACGTACGCCATTTTTAAGAATATTTATTACTTGTTAATTTGACACTTAAGAATTTGGAACTAATTCATGTAAAGAATTATTTTTTATCGATTGTAAAACACCTTACAAATTGTGAATGTTGCCTAGTGCCGCAGTAGTTTAGCCGGTGTCCGTCAGATGCCACTAGCGTAGTTTGTTAAGGAAGAGAAAGATTGTCAGTCGCCAGCTACGAGCTACCCTCGCTGTTCTGTTCCTGGCAAAGTTTCTGTTCTGTTCTTGGCAAAGTTTCTGTGTTGTGTTGTGATGTGATTACAATTATTGCACTGCACTTGTAAGTTTTGTTTTTCAACTGCAACATGGGACACTTGAAGACATTTCCGTCGAGAAAGAAGAAACATTTTCTGTCATTTAAATAAACAGCACTAAAATCGGCCCAGTATATCTTCAGAAATAGGTATCCATAGGATTTTAACATAAAACCCAAAAATCTTAAAAAGTGCCATTTTAAATATGCCCATGAAATATAATTGACATTTCCTAATTTTTTGATAGTAATGACAACATTATCTGTCATGCAAAACAAACAGCACTAAAATCGGCCCGGAAGATCTTCAGAAATAGATATCAATAGGGTTACCAAACGTTTAAGGGTGGACTGAATTATATAAGTAAGATTATAAAGAGGTTAAGTTTTTTTTGTATGTAGGGGGTAATCTCTGGAACTGTACTGAACCGATTGAAAAAATAGTTTTACTAATAAAAAGCTACACTATCCCTGAGTAACATAGGCTATAAGTCATTTCGATAAAAACTTTATTTTGTATTTCAATATTTGTAAATTTAGTAGGAAAATATTCTTAGGTTAGGCCTAGACTAATAAATCAACACATGTATTTACATTTATTACCATAGCAACCAATAACACATAACAGCTGTTTGCTGTCATATTTCTATTAATAGCTAATTTCAAACTTTGTATTTCTAAATTTTAGGTTAGGTTTTTATTAAAGTGTAGACTTGAGCCTTAATGGTTCTTTTAACCTTTATTAGGGCCCATAACTGCTGTTATAAAATATAAGAAATAATTTGATTTTAACATTAATTTAACATTATTTACCGTCTTAGATTTGGGGTTATTATTATTAATACCCTTTCATTATAAAGAAAACATAACATGATTATGTGTATAGAAGGTTCCAACGGGGTTGGCACGCAGGGGTTTCCCTTAGTTATTAATATAGTAATAAATTAAAAATCACCTGTACGTATAACTTCTATTTTGAGGGCGAAAACCAAACAAGAAAACCAAAAGCTAGTGTCAGTGATATGATTGGCTGCACGAAGTGAATGAAGCCCACTCATTTACAGAGAGTAGGTTAGGGGTTTATTGTCCGTCTGTAGGCCTAAGTCTTGTCCCTTTGGCTTTCATTACCCGTTCATGAATAGAGCCCAAATCTGTTACATAGCTTCTTCATACCAAAATCTCCGTCAAGTTTGTTTCTCAAACAAATCCGCCACAGGGCTTCGCCCTATTGGTTTTCAAAAAATGAAATGTTAATTATATGTAGGGCCTACGAAAATATTTTATAAAATAGACATTATTTTGTATGTAACTATATCAATAGGGAGTCCAGGTCCTGGTAGAGGCCAGGTAGTTCAACACACACAAACGCAGCGGATTAGGACCGACCGTATTTCCTCTACACTACCTAGTGAGCTTTCCCAATCAAACTTTTTACTAGCCGAATTTTTGAAGAAAATAAGAGCTATTACACTCGACCCAACTTGAAAATTACTTTATATATATATGTTTTATTCCCGGATTGATAAGTGGTAGTAAATATGCTTCAAAATTGCTGATTTTTTGGTGAAAGGGTTCTAGTAGGATTCTTCAGATACACTTTTTTTTTGTTTTTTGATCCAATTCAAAATGGCGGAGTTATACCAATTCAAACAAAACACATCGTGTTTGGTATCATTCCTCCTATTTTTTTACTTACTCATAAATTATACTATGTAGAATTACAAATTATGAGTCGGATAAAAAAGTTAATGAATGTATTAGAAGTACTAGTAGGTAGAGGAACTGCGAGAGCAGGATGATTACACGGGTCAAACCCAGGTAGCTGGCTGGCCCGACTGCCAACTTACTGTATGCAGAGTATAATAATGTCAACGCGATTCTCATGGATGAACCTAAATTTTGTAAGCATTCTCCCCCTCCTATCATTTTCTATTACGGCTGAAGGCCAGGCAGACAGTCGAGGGTGTTACCTCACTTTGTGCAGGCAGCGCTCCAAGCAGTGAAACGGACAAACTTGTAGAGAGCGACTCTGGTGCTTACTTTGGAAACTAAAAGGCGGTTTTCAAATCAAGTCCTGCGGCCTCTTATGATAGATGGTTGTAAATCAAAATTAATTGTAAGTTGTAAGAGGTCAACTTGTTATCGTCTAAAGTATTCATTAAATACATTTCAGTGATTTGTATATCCAATATTATTCTGATATTATTTACCACATCAAATGACTTAGTGTATTTGATAAAAATTTTAAGTTTTTTTTTTTATTTGCATTTCTCTTTAATTTATCGTAGACAGAGTGTTGTTTACAATACTTTTACGAAACAAATTATACAAGTTTAATAATATACAGTTTTTTAAAAATCCTCAAAAAAAATGGAAGCTGCAAAAACATTTTGATACAGTTTCTTTAATACCTAAGGTCATAAGAACTGATTCAGTAACAAATTCAACACAAAACATTAATTATTTTTAGAGTATAAACTTTTCTTCAACATTAAAAAAATGTATGCCTAATTTGGTTTTACTTAATTTACATTGTAATACAGCTGAAAAAGCATTTACAAATTTTCTACTGTAGATCGACAGTTTTAAAGAAAATACGAGTAATAAGAAAAATGTAATAAAGATTTTATTGTTTATTTAAAACATATAGTACAGTGAACCCTCACATTACGATCATAATTATTCATTCCAAGGTAGCCATTAGAACCTGAAATATCGTATTGTGGAACCGTATTTCAGAATCAGAAATTTTGGCGTAAGTGAACTGTAAATGAATATGCACTGTATCTGACAGCAATACCTGTATTTATTTTAGGAAATAGTTAAATAAATAAGCATACTTTTATTTTTTCACATCCAAAATCTTTTTTATTGTACTACACTACACAGTGTACAGTAGTAAAACTTCTATTGCACTATAACAATACACTTTGATTGTTATGCAAGAATTTTCAGTTTACAATACAGTACCACAACTCTCTGGTTGCATTAGTAAATAATTAGGTTCTTAAGGTAAAAATAGGTCCACTAACTTGAAAAATAATTTTGCATACACAATCCCCATTCTATAACTTGCCGTACTATTGTCCGAGGTACCGATATTTTCAACTCCCGTTTTACAGCTAGATTCTGAAGTATACATATTTTCATCTCTCATTTTATAGCTAGGTAACAATGGTTTCTATGCAATTTCTTTGTTGCTGCTGCTTGAGTAAAAACTGATTTTAAACTTGTTTGTTTTGAAGATTTCTGAAATATTTTAAGACTTTGTCTTCCTATTTATATGTTTTCAATTCAATGTCAGGATGTTTTTTCACCACATGTTTCACATTTTCCCCATATGTTTTGAACAGTTCTTTTATTTCTTGAGATATCATTGCTTTTTCAATCACTGATCCATCTTTGCTATCCTTGCAATTCATTTTGTCTGGCTCTTGTAATTCCTCTATCATAACCTCTGTTCTGACTATGAAGTTATGTAACAGTTCTACTGAATCTCCAAGTCCTGTATTTCAGCTAATGATAAGGTGTCAGTTTCAGTAATATCGTCTGGTTCATTGGTATGTACATGTTGTGTAATAGAAGGCCACAGATTCTTCGAAACGAGCAGAGCTATATATAGACTGGGTACATATCCACTACGAAATCAAAGCAAAAAATATGTATGTATGCAACTGAATCCAACAAGAAACTAATTCTGTAAATTAAATAATGTAGAGTTTGTAGTGGAATGGCCTAGATCTGTATGTTTCACTCATGTAGTCGCTTGTGCGTACCAAGAAACGGTTTTCGGTACAGTATTGGAAATTGTATGGAACTGCTTTCCGATCTTTATTGTAAAGTGAAATAATCGTAAAGTGAGGGATTCCTGTGCTTTGCATTAAAATACAAATACTTACTAAGTTATTTTGTTTCTTTTATGGAAGGTTACCTGCAGAACCACGAACTGTGGTCTTGCATCGAGCAAGGCGAGGTTTTGGTTTTGTGCTACGA
Source organism: Philaenus spumarius (assembly GCA_018207615.1). Taxonomy (NCBI): domain Eukaryota; kingdom Metazoa; phylum Arthropoda; class Insecta; order Hemiptera; family Aphrophoridae; genus Philaenus; species Philaenus spumarius. The sequence continues at coordinate 27,794 of JAGFPH010000169.1, read as the reverse complement.
GGTGCCAAAGCTACATCACCACTAATGGAATTGACACCGTCTGCAAGATGTCCAGCATTACAATACCTAGATGATGTAGATAAAGGAGGAGTTGCAGACATGGCCGGTTTAAAGAAACAAGACTATCTTATTGCTGTAAGTAGATTTGCTCTTTGCTACTATATATTGGAAGAATACAAAGAAATCTTATAAAATCTGATAAAATTCTCCCGTAAGTTTATCTTTTGTTTGAAGTATAAAATATGTGTCGTAAACAAACAAACTACAGCTTCCACTGTGTTATTCACACGGCAAACCCCATACTCACTTTTTTCGCTTTAATAAACTTGGACTAACTATGATAAAAATTATGGCTATTCGAAAGTAATCAAAATTAAAATAATTTATATTTATTCATGCTAGGGCTAATAAAAACTGTTTTCAATTTTTAAAGTTGGTTATCTATTCTAAATGTTATTACAAACAAATATCAAAATAGCAATCCCTTTTTCCACTATATTGCCGAATTAGACACCGACTACCTTTTTTCAAGAGACCCGCAAGCTAGGAACCTCATCTTTTCTGATTGTGCCTTACTTACTGCATTTTCACCTCTGCAGCATTATTGTTTGCTTTTCAAATTAGTTAATTTTATTCCTTTCGCATCTTTTTTAATATCACTTGCGTAACATAATACATTTAAACTTGGTTATAGCATCAACAAAGGAACCAAGCAAATGTTGACGTTATGTCCGAGTGACATTATACAAGATGTAGCAACAGGAAACCATGTTTTTATTAGCTTAAGGGAAAGAACAAAAAACTATATATAGTTTTCACATTATTAACAATATTATTCATGTTGTTTATTTTAGAAAACTACAATTTCCTTTTACAGTACAGTAGAGGCCCATTAATTCGAATTAATTGCGGCTGAGGTCACACCAAATTAATAGATTTTTATATTGACGAAGAAACTATAACCCGCTTATTAAGTTTAATAGATATTTTATTTAAAGGAATACAAAACATGAAAGAACAATATATTTAGTAGCACACAATTGTTTTTAATACAAGCCAAGCAGTAACAAAGAAAACTGAAAAACATATGTATGTATATTTAAATAAAGGTGGCAGCACCCATGTAGTGTTTTTACTCCAACACTTCCTCCAAAACACTACATGCTAGACTTTAGCTGATAATTTCAGCACTCCAATACTGGAACAAAGATAGTTTTTATCTAATGGCTTGGTAAATAAGTCTGAAAACTGCTTTTGTCCATCAATATGTTAGAACTTCATCTCTCCATTTAGATATTTTTCTCGTACATAGAAGTACCTGATGTAAATATGCTTTGATCTTTTATGATATTCAGGATTCTTTGCGAGTTTTACTGTACTTGCATTGTCCACGTAAAGTGTTGGAAGTTAATTAAAATACAATAGTTCTGTTAATAATCGTTTCATCCATATTAATTCTTTTGCTCCTTCGCTTGCAGCAATTATTTCAGCTTCAGTAGTCGAGAGATAAACTGTTCTTTGAAGTTGACTAATCTAGGAAATTGCTCCTCCAGCTAATACTACGACAACTCCAGTTGTTGATCTAAATGATGAGGTATCACCACCAAAATCAGCATCACTGCATATTTTTAGTGATTTCCATCATTTTGTTACCTTATGCAATACCCACTAGTTCCTTTCAAATGTTTAAAAATACGTTTCACATTACTCCAATCATTTTCAGTAGGATTTTCCATTGCACGTGCCGCTTTATTAACTCTGAAAGCAATGTCTGGGCGAGTTGCAGCAGTAAGGTACATAATAAGGTTTCCAACTGCTTCACGATAAGGAACTTTTCCTTTTACATTTAGACTATCTTCCACTTCTTCTTTACCGATGGGAGTTGATACTACGTGGGCCTCATACATCTCTAAATGTCTCAATATTTTATTTGTACATACTTCTTGATTAATACTGATTGATTCATCACCATCATATCGAATCTGCATACCTAGAAAGTTTTCCAAAGAGCCAGTAATAATTTTAAATTCAGTCTTTAAAAGTTTAAAAAAAACTTTTGATTTCTTGTTCATCAGTTCCAACTAGTAGACCGTCATCAACGTAAATAGCAGCATATAGAGTTTTTCCTTGATACATTCGATAAGAAACACAAGGATCAGCTGTACTAGTTTTAAAACCTGTTATTTCTTAGATTTCATAAAGCGCTTATTCCAACAACGTGGAGCTTGCTATAGACCATAGAGACTCTTTTTCAATCGGCATTCTCAGTCAGTACCATCTTCAAATCCTTCAGGCTCTTCTTAATAGACTTCCTCCTGCAGCATAACCATAAAAAAAAGCTGTTTTAACATCAAACTGCTTCATTTTCATTCTTTTCGTCATAGTTATTCCGTATTTTTGTACATAGCCTTTTGGTTCTAATCTTGCTTTGTATCGACTTTCTCCATTAATTGGAGGCTTTACTCTAAAAACCCAACGATTTTTAATTACATTTACATTAGCAGGTCGCTGTACAAGGTCCCAGGTTTCATTTTCCCGCAGAGACTCCAATTCATCATTCATTGCCTTCTTCCATTTTTCTTTTTTGACGAGTTTTCATAGCTTCATTATACGACTTCAGATTATCATCATCATCTTCTTTTGGTAAATCAGATAACATCACGAAATCACCTGCTCTCATCCAATCTGGTTGTTTTCTATCATGAGTACTTCGTCCTGTTTCATTGACTGCTTCTTCTGAAAAATTATTGACTTCATCGTTGTCATTTATATCAATCTCTTCATTGACACTTTTATCCAGATAATTATTATCTTCGTACAGTATATTGAATTGATTTTCAATTACACTTTCTTCGTCTTTTTCATCTATATAGCTAACTTCTGAATTTTGTTGTATATTGCACACATTTTCAGACTTGAACATTACATCATGACTACAAAGTATCTTTTTTCGATGGAATCCATACTCTATACCCATCTTTGTCATTAACATAACCAACCATATTTCTAAAAACTGATGTATTATCAAACTTTGACCCTAAATTGCTTTGGAATATGTACATAACAACCAGTACCAAATACTTTTAGGTGATTTAGATTTTCAACCTCTCTTATACTAGAGCTCATGTGGAAACTTATTTGCAACTTTAGTTTTTCCTTTGCGATTTAAAATGTATATTGCAGTATTACACGCTTCAGCTCATGAGAATTGTGGCAGCTTGCTTGCACTAAGCATAGCTCGAGCAGCTTCTACTGTAGTCCTATTTTCTCGTTCCGCTGTGCCATTTTGCTGAGAAGTGTAAGGTGGTGAGATGATGTGTTCAATCCCTCTTCGACTTATCAGATTAACAACTTCTTTATTTATAAATTCACCTCCACTATCGCATTGAAATTTTCACTGTATGTCCATTTGTTGCTGCTTCATTTTGAAATTGTTCAAGAGCTTTACTTACTTCATTCTTCTATATTTACTGTAGTCATCTTTAAAGCATACATAATATTGCGATCCACCTAAAGATGTTGTTTTCATCGGTCCATTAAAATCAGCATGAATCAATTCTGCCGTTTCTTCGGATTGACTAGGTCTCTTCTTGAAGGGTAGGCTGTGCATTTTCCCAAAGCACATTCATCACAAAGATCTTCTTTTTTCATCAGTAATATCAATGTTTGTACGTCATAGTATTTGCTTAACGTAACTTTTATTCTGATGAGCAAAACGTTCATGATACAGCTGTAGAATATCATTTTCTTTCGAAAGATTCACTTGTGCAGCAGATGTTAAGTTTTCTGTATGCATGTTCAAGATATGAATATATCAGTAGATCCTGAGCTGTAAGGTTGTCTCTTATCTCTCAGGTAGACTGTGTTTATAGGGTTGCCATATGTCTGATACCCAAAAAGAGGACATTTGTTATATTCTGACACCCAAAAAGAGGACATTTTATGTTGCGGTGGCTAGGGTTTGATATAATGACCCATACAAATGCAATGCAATGTAAACGTGAAGAATGGAAGACAAACAGGAAACAGGTGTTATGGTTGCGCGCGCAATCGAACTATTTACTGCTCACTTACTTCTTTCGATGACAGACGACAGTAGTAAGAACAACGGAGACGTGATCAACATACCAGCGTAACCGTAGCATATCAACTATCGCATCAAATGTGAAAGAACTGTTATAATAATGCTTATTATGTTGTAAGCATTCAAAAACTAAGTCAAATTCATGAAATAATTTTCCGATTTAGTCCTTCCTTACGTTATTTTGTGAATATATTAATACATTACTTCCAATAGTCAAAAAAGAGGACATTTCCTGTAATTTAGGAAAATCCCCCGGACCAATTTTTTTACCTCAAAACCCGGACATGTCCGGAGAAATCCGGACGTATGGCAACCCTATCAGTGTATACCATGTAGCTACATGCCTATTCAAGTGTTTTAAGTAGTTCAGTGATATATTTAACTATCAATTGCTTAATTAACTTGTGTTCTATCTATAACCTTGACTGTAACATGCCTCTCCAGTGTGGAATCTGCGTGAAGTCCGTAACAAGTAAGCAAGTGCAAATTAAGTGCTCGGAATGTACAAAAGTGTTTCATGGAAACTGTGCTAAATTAGATGATAAGGACATTGAATTTATTACAAGTTAGAATCAAGTGTGGCGATGTGATCATTGCACGGTGATCCAAAACACACAAACAGTCAATCGGAAAATACTGTAGCTTGCAGGCAGTAACAATAAAAATGACATTGTTGTCTCTGACTACATTGGAACTGTGGGAGTAGGGGTAACTAATTGTCTCACCAGGTTATACGATTGAGTGGTTTATAATGTGAATTTGTCTCAACATAACACTTTGTAAGCAAAGTAATGGGTTTAGTTAAAAAAGTCAATCTTACATTTATTCATTCAGTGCTATCGCATCTTAATAGGTGATGTTTAGGTATGTTATATTATAAAATAACATTAAAATTTAAATATTTTTAATGAAATTAAAGTAAAATATATCGTAGATTTATAATGCTACAAACGAGTGGTTGAAATATTTATTGACTCCAAAACTGGGTTTTGTGATTACGTTGCAGATAACAATTTGACCAGATGCAAAAAAACGATGCTACGTCTAAGTTGATGCATCAGCCTAGGCTGTTAAAACCAAGTTCGACTGTACATGAAAATATATAATTAATTTGTTTAAATTTTAATATGCTATTAGCAATAATTTTAATAATGTGAGTTTTGTAAATCATTAAACAAGTTTCATATTGTTTGTAAGTATTTATAATATTTGAGAAGGTTTTTTTTTAGTGATAAGTGTTCCTGATTAAAAAACATTTAAGAAAATACATTTATAACAATTTCAGTTTTATAATCAACCTATCAATATTTTAAAGTGTAAAGAGAAAATAATAATCATGATTCCACTTAGTAATAATTATGGTTTATTTCCTCTATAACAGAACCTCTACATAACACTACTGTCTAAGTGTAATCCCAGTTTACACAATGTATTCTTCACAAAATTAAGGTTGAGCTGAATTTTTCAGTTTCATGAACTACTTTACAGCTGAAACTAGAAGTAATTGAGTTTTGTAGTTGACTAACTTCATTCACTACTACCATGAAGTTCTTTTGTTTGTTAATTCATTGGGTTAATTTTTTTATTAATATATGTATGCGAGAACACAGTCGTAACAAGATGTGCTATACGAAGCAGTCCGAGGCAATCCGGAAAGAGCCGAGGCGTCCGTGCACCGGTCCACCCTCTGGTTGTCAGTAGTGAGTTGAAGAAAAGCATGTAAAAAGAATATTAGCTTCTTTACATACAGGGGTTAACAGCATTATTTTAATAGAAGTAAATTTATTTGATTTTATATTGACTATATTTCTTTTGCCACAGATAAATGGAGAAGATGTATCAACAGCCTCTCACGAACATGTTGTTGATCTTATCAGAAAGTCTGGCGACTTGGTGTCATTGTCTGTTGTATCCCCAGGTGCTTTACCTTCGTCGAAGTCTGCCGTTGCTGGACTAGCGCAACAGGAATCAGCGCCTACGCCTCGACAATGTGCAACTCTTCCTAGAAAACTGAATAACAACTTTCCTACTTTAGGTGAGTTAGTTTAGAAACATGTAACTTTTATTACCCAAGAATATAGCAAAAATAGTAGTGAAACACGGAACCTCCAATCTTTTTTTTTAATGGGATAGAGGAGTTCAAGGACTCCCTACCAATGTGACCCACTAGGATCTATTGTGGTAAAATAGAATTCCCTTTAATGATCAACCCAGAATAATTTCAGGTCTCTTATGAAACCAATTAGGGTTTTAGGATCGACACCACAGATGTCTGCCGGGCTAATAAAAGTACTTTGAAGTACCATGAATCTCCTGCACGCGGAAGCCTCGCAGTAGCACATCAGGTGTTGAGCCGATTCAATCCCAACAGAACAGAATCGACAAGAGTCTTCCGAAACCAGCAGTGACCAGTAAGGATTCCTACAATCCGTCTAAGTAAGATTGTTTCAGCCCAACAATAACAATGAAAATTTTAACCTGCCTAAGCCCAGGACCATCATTCCAATGTGAAGAACAACTTTTCTCTGTCCAGATTTCAGCAACTGCACCTCCAATCACTTTAAAGCATTAATTATATTTTGTCTAAATTTCTTAGGGATGATTTTATAATATTGCAGTTTTGCTTACACATTTTTATTTGTATTATAAAGCTGCTAGAATAATTCAAACAACATTCTAACTGAAGTTTTATGTGTCATGAATCAAGTTGTGCAAAAATGTGATATTCATTCAGATTTCCAGTACTTAAATTTTATCAACCATCTACACTTTCCTTACGTTTTGATTTGTTAACTATTATTTATTTTAATGTGTGATAACTTTATACTGATATTATTCATAACACTGTCACAGAACCAAGCTTTAAATTGATCAATTCGAAAGTTCTTGAAATTAATTGGCAATATAGATGGGGGTTAATTAAAGAATTCAATTATTAAAATAAGACATGTAAGGGGAAATTGAGTAAGTTGTGTATGAATATAATATATTTTCTAGTAGGCTGAGTGGTTTTTGCTGTAGGTATGAATGTAAATATGTAAGTATGATTGTGTTAAGGTGTAAGTATGATGCATGTATTCAGTACAATAATTTCTATATCTTGGTTTATATAAATTTAATATGTAGTTTAGAAAATAGTATAACATATAGTTTATTAGAGTTTAAAATAGTTTTTTGCTTAAAAGAAATAATAATGAATTAATAAAGAAAACTTTTACCAACCTGGCAGACGGTCATTAAAGACCATTGCTACTTAGTGTTATTAAAAAAATGTATATTTATGTAAATTTATGAAATTTGTAAAATAAAGCATTAATTATTATTATTATTAATCTCAAATAAATTTTTCAAGCAAAACTTGCCCTAAATTAAAACAGAACTTCTTCTGAAAAAGCTGTTAGAATAACCACACCATGTATAAATTGAAAAGGCAGTAAAATTGTGTGCCAATATTATAAGTTGTAGATCTATTTTGTAGTACATACTTTTTTCTATAGTAAACGTTTTTAAGTAAAACGGATTATAGTAAAATGACCATATTATTAGGGGTGTACAAGATCTCGATACACTCGGGCACAAATAAGAAATAACTCAATATCATCTCGATCTCGTTATCAAGAATAAAATTCATTTCTCGGTCGGACTTTTCTAGATTCAGCCATAAATTTCTCGATACGTTTTTAAAATCTCGAGTTTTATTTTTAATCTTTTTATAAAACTTAAAATGTTACATTAGAATGAAAAGAAGATAAACACACGTTTTCAAAACACCTCAACAAGGAAGAGATTACGATATTGCAATATCTATTTAAATTACCTTGACACTGAAGGGAAATAACTTAGCATAGTACAGATTGAGTTTTATGTAGCCTTGAGTTCTAGTAAAATAAATAATGTCAGTTAATTACTTAACTAAAAATAAATACAATTAGGGGAAATGGGAGCATTTATGCACAACACGCCAAAATTTGTGTCGCCGGAGGAACAACGCGTCCCTAGATACCGGCAATAGGATGTTAAGGCCAACTTCAGTAGGTTGATTCGAACCTACATCAGCCAGAACCCTAGCATATGATGTCGCTTCAGAATCGTTACATAATTATATAAAAATTAATATGTTGCACATGTAGTGTAAAGGGTTATTAATCAATAGGAAATCAAAAGAAGGTTAACGCATTAATAATTAACTCTTCCCCATATACTTTCAATGATGTAAAAAGGTATTTGATATTTTTCACTGTCAATTTAAAATTAAAATTTTGGTTCATTCTTGTTCCAGAAACATTATTCTTTTTATATTCTCGGCCTCGATAAATTATCTTTAATAAATACTCGTTTCTCGCTTGTTCATAAACCTCAGCTCTCATCTTTTTCTCGAACTTGATATTTGTACTAAACAACCTCCAGTTCTCGTCTCAATTTCAAAAATTCAATCTCGCACACCCCTACATATTATAATAGGGAATATAACATCAGTAATAAAAAGGGCTTTTAATATTAAAGAAGCAGGATAAATAATTCAAAAAGTTGAATTAAAATAAATTTGTAACAAAACATTTTGGTAAAAATAAAAGAACACACACATAAAATAAAAGTGGGATACACAATCGATAAATACTCAAAGTATTATTAGAAGAGTATATCATGAAGGCAGTGAAAGCAACCTCTTTGTTTAAGAATCAAGCATAGATTAACAAACTACAAAAATCATACAATATAATAAACGGACCAATCAGAAGCGGTACATGTGAATAAATTAAGTTTTCACTCGCAAAAAAAAGGTTCTAGAAGGGTGGCGTCATTGTTTTTTCTGGAAAAATTAACGAAGTTTATGCCATTACTTCTATGTGTGGCTTGGCCGTGTGTAGTTTGGAGTTGGTCAACTCCGTTTAAAAGTTTTAAGATCCTCATGATTTCTTTGAGTAGAATAGCAAAAGTTGCTAAAAGGATCATGAGTTATCTAAATGGGATATTTTTGTTTAAATTAATGGACAAGGTCAGGTCATGTGCTATATCATAACTTTGACTTTAAAATTTACACTCGAACGCTACCCCGTGTTTTAATAACCTATCAGTTAATTTGTATGTTCACACAGGACAAATTAGCGACTGAACAGTAAGGAAAAACTTTAGGTGAAATAATTCTAAATTTGAATTTTGTTTTATTTGCTCCTGTAGTTGGTATGTATTAGTGATAAGGTTATATTCTTTGTTCAATTGATCCAAGATTTAGTGTATAGATTTCAATTGTTAATTCTTATTTTTCTTTCAATTTGCTTCATGGTAATAATAAAACTTTAAAGGGTCCAAAAGTGATCTGTTGGCTGGTTATTGTCTTGTGAATCTAATTAATCATTTGCTTAAGTACCCAAATTACTGAACCTGCCCTGCAAAGGATTTAAAGGTAAATAAATTCTTTTTGATCAAATAATTATTTTTATTTTTTGTGACAGTAAAAGTTGCAAAATGGCACTGCCAACTTGTGGCTGTTGTTAAAATCCTTTTAAATATTTCTTATTTTTTGTGACAGTAAACATTGCAGTATGCAGCTGTACTATTGTTTTTATTGCAATGCTATTGGTTTGATATTTTAGGAAGGTCTCCTGCACCTCTACCACCACGACGGGACCCTAAAACTACTTTGAGTGTTGGAAGGGCGAGGGCTAGGTCTATGGTTGCTGGACTTGGAGGTAATTTAAAATGTATCTTCTTAAGTTAATTTATAGCTTGTTGCAACCTGGAAAACTTGATGGTAACAATTAGTTTTGACCTAAAATGAAAAAAAAACAAGAAAATAATGTTAAAATCCAATACAACATGAAAGTGTTGGTTTTACAAAATGATTCCAACTGATACATTTATCCTTTGGAATTAAAAAAAATCTATAAAATTATTGGTGTAATTGTTATTTGGATTTGAAAATTTAAATATTGCTCCAGAATTTAACCTCACTGATATCAGTACCTTCCTTAAATTTGTTACATTTAACTGTTATTATGAAGTTCATTGTTGTTTCATTTGCAGAAGGATCTGGACAAGAAGATGGTGCCAGTGGAAGTGGTGAGAGTTTAGAACAAGGCAAGGTTCAACCAAGAACTGCGTCCATCCGTCAGAGACCAACATCAAGTAGGATCACAGCGGCTGAGCTTGAATCTTTGTTTCAGAGGCAAACAGGAGTCTGCAATTATATGATGACAACATCTAATTTTCAGGTAAAATTGTACTTTATTTAGTTATTATTATTTTATTTTCTATGTAATAGTGATAGCTTTAAATATTTTTGCCAATATAAACATCAGTACTATATGAATCATTTTAACTGAATTATTCGACTTTTTATTATTCTGATTATTTTCATTATTAAATTGACAAAAAACCTGGTCCTATTTTTGTTACTGTGCAATTTTATAGAAAATTTTTAAAACCTAACCATTTTTAATAAAATATTTTAGTTGCAAAATTTTAATTTGGTACATCATGGTATGGTATAGATAGCTTTCTAGACTTAAAACTGCAGGTTTTAGATTAGTTGCTGATTTTCAGTTTACACCTACTACACTATTCCATTATTTACACTGTGTCTTCATTAGTCTCACAGGCAGGAAGTAAATACATTAATTAAAAAAAAAAAATCATACATGATTTTATGCCCTATAGTTACAGTTCGAATTTAAATATTACAGTTTAAGACCATTCCAGTCTTTAATCATAAGGATATTTCACTTGTACTATGGTTCTTACAACACAAAAATATATTTTGTACAGTGTGGTCAAAGTAGTGGAGGCTCGCAGCCATCCTCGCCTGCTCGTACACCGCGTGTGTATGCTAGTGTTGCTGAAATGAAACGCAGCAAAGGAAAGGTAAGTTTTTAGGTTAAATAGCAAACTTATAATCCATCATTGAATAAGAAGTTATCTATATATCAAGATGTGCAATCATTATTAGAGATGGATTGGATCTACATTTTCTCAAATCAAAATTAAATTTTTAACATTGATTTTTAATACTAGTTCAAATCTTGAATTCTTTATAGAAATAGAAATCTTTATGAAAAATTGGCTAACAGCATAGTTAATTGATGGGCAAACTTTTGCAGAAGGCCATAAGGAAAAGAAAACTACTTACACAAGCCAACAAGTAAAGTTTATTTGAAAAACATACATAAAGTATTGTTTGTTGTATCTTGAGTAATTGTTACAAAACTCAATGAATTATTAAAAGCACATTAAATGAATGTATGATTAAAGGAACTGTGACTGTGTTTGTAAAAATGTCTGAAAATTGCTCACCAGGATGAGCTAATTCTCAGAAGGGAAACTAAGAGGTTCTGTTTCATACGCTTATTAATTTTTCAAAGTTTCATTTCACAAAACACTCGTTCACAGCCATAAAATGATGCAAACATAGCAGTTTTCTTTTGGACATGGGATTTCAAATTTGGGATAGGTCTACTTGATTTTGATAACGACTTGTAAAACTCCAATTTTGTGACATTAAAAACAACTGCTTCAACTTGGTATTACCCTGTAACTCAAGCTGAAATTGTGTTCTTACTGTTTCGTTGTCTTAATTAAATGATATGCTGAAAATATTTAAGTCTTGTTCAATTTTTTTAAGGCTTGAAAACAGCATTTGAATTCATCATGGAGTCTTCTCATGATTTTCTCGTTGATCACAAGTTTGTCTTCCAATACAGAAATTATTGTTTTTAGCCTCAGCAATTCCTACTGACCTAGCTGTTTTTCAAATTGGCTGCATAAGAACTAGTTTCATTTTAAACCCTTTAAGGGTCGGCTCTAGTAAAACAGAAAGCAACCTGCGACTCCAGCGCTTCACCCTATAGCGTCGGTAGGTTACGCGGACATTACTCATCCTAAATCCATTTAAAACCCGTAATTACTCAAATAGTGTTTTTTTTTAAATACCAAACTCTTGGGGACAAAATTCTTCATCCGAATGGCTTGGTAATTTTTTGCTATAATTAATAGTTACAACGTAAAAAAATATTTAAAATCACCCTATAGCGGCGGTAGGTTACACGGACATTGCTCAGCCTAAATCCATTTAAAACCCGAAGTTGTTCTAATAACATTTTTTTTAAATACCAAACTCTTGGGGACGAAATTCTTCATGCGAATGGCTTGGTAGTTTTTGGCTATAATTAATAGTGACAACATAAAAAAAATATTAAAAATCAATGTTTTAAATTGTTAATAAATATTAAACAAAATATTTTTCTTAGTTTTTAAAAAGCCATTTGCATGCATATTGACCATAGCTTTAAAATGACATATCGTTTATAATTTTCCGATCAAAAATAAAGGAAAAATTTGGATTTTAATTTAACATTGGTCTTATGGAGTGTCAGCAAACATGGCCGACAGCTAGAGCCGACTCTTAAGATGATCCTACGTACCGTAAGTAAATTGATTTATTCCTTTTAGCTTAACATTTAACTTGTTCATATGACACAGAGGATCTGTGAAAATGCAAAGTACAAAAGCCATGCAGTATTTTTAGAGTCTCTGAAACATTTATTTTTCCACATAAATGAAACAAATTCCTCTATTAACTCACTAACTCCCTCGAAAACAGGTCCTGCTCTAAGCCATCTTATTTTGGTGTAGTAGAATAGGCTATACAGACAGCATTGATTCAAGATGCTCTCAAAATCATCAGCGAGTAAGGAGTCAAAATCGAATATTATTTACATCAATCGTAATAGTGTATATTACGAATATTGATGTATCATTTGGTCAAAGTAACTGCTACTATGTTTGTATTTATCAATATTATTTAATTTTCTTATAAAAAATGTTTTTATGATATGATAATTATTGGTTATTTTTGTTGATTTACATACGCCAAAATATTATTTTAACTAATTAATTTACTATATCGCGCAATAACGAGATAGCTCGGGAAAATAGGTCTGTGTAGGTATCTGCATTTGCACATATTAAATCTGGTATTAATTTACACTTAGTTCTCTAACCATCGATTAACATTTCAAATTTATAATTTAAAATTCCTTGTAATTTACTTTTACTGAAGATATTCTATTAAGGTCTTCGAGAAGTACAGTAGAACCTCTTTAATCCGAACTAATTAGAACCGGAGGGGTTTGGACTATCGAATCGTTCGGATTACAGAACATATTGTACTTTTCACATAACTTAATAGCTAAAACACGGCTAAAATGGATCATAAGTGTTATTGAAAAATGAGAAATACTTTGCAGTTTAAAATATTGTTTATTTAAATAAAGTAGTAGACATACAATATATTTATAGTAAACGTAGTATGGAAAATTTTACAGTAGAAAAAATTCAAATCAAATTAAAAAATCACTCATTTTTTTCTGTATTAATGATGAAGTACGTTTTTTGGCTGCTAAATTTTGAATTTGTTCAATATGCTGGTCCAGCATATCGATTGCTAAATTTTTTAATTTTTTTTTTTTTTTTTTCACTCCTATGGCGTTTGGATTAGTGGACGTTCGGATTAAAGAGGTTCTACTGTATTTAATTTTTTTATTTATTATTTTAAGTTGGTAATTACTACAAATTCTCCTATGACGTACGCAGTACTTTGACAAACAAGGCGGCCATACAGTATCGTCTAACTATCAAGTTAATTTACAAAAATAATGTTTCTACCAGAGTTTGGATAGTTAAATAAAGAATGATTAAATAAATATGTGAATAGTGTATTTTATTGATGTTTTGTGGTAGTGGTTATGTTAAAAGTTAAATAGTCAATATGGATAAGTCTGCTTAGTGCAGTGTTTTGTTCTTAGGCTAGATTTTTTTTCTAAACATAAGTTTGACATAATAATTTAATTTAGTTCAGTGATACATTTTACATTGATTCTAACACTTTGATAGTCTATTCTTAATATGACATAGTTTACAATTTACTCTAATGTTATAAATTACTGGCATTTAAAAACCAATAACAAAAGATTACTGAATGTGATTTGCGCTAATTTTATGAAATACCTGTGTTAAAAATGTTAAACACTTCAAATTAGCTTAATTTAAAATTCAACTACGAAAGTCCGGGTAAATCGTTGAAGCCAGAATACAATTTGTTCTAGTTTTATGAGAAATTTTGAGCTCTGAATTGCGATTATTAAGGACAATTATTATTAGATCCAATAAGATTTACGGGATACAAGGATTCGATAGATTCAATATAGTTTTAAACATATCGGCATAAGTCTGCAAAAGAAAACAACACCCAATTAAAATTTGCGCTAATGTAATGAATTACTGGTGTTTAAATGAGTTGAAAAAGAGTTAAAACATTGGTAAAGTCTGTTCGTAAAACAACTAACAATGACAGGAAAAATTATGGCAAAAAATTTTGGAACTCTGAATTTCGATTATTAAGGACGAAATTATTATTTGATCCAATAACATTTACAGGATACAAAGATTCGATAGATTCAATGACCCATCTCTAAATAATTATTTAGGAAATGCATTAATAACAGGTCTCTGAAAAATATTGTTGTGATTTAAAAACAAAAACTACAGAATAGAATGATTATTTGTTTAAAAGAAATATGTTTTAGTTACTACAACCTTAATTCTCTGTTTTCTTATTATTTAATTTGACATATTATCTACCTTTATTTCATAACTTTTTCCATAAATTTCTTAGTATTCGATATAGAAATGTAACACACAACAGTAAATTTCAATAAATTTTACACTATGTGATTGTTTCAGTCAAGCGCTCGAGTAAGGTTCAGCCTAGCTGGTGTCGGGCTAGGTTCAGAACTGCATCGAGACTTCCATAGCACCCCAGACCTAGCAACAGCGGTCGGTCGTAGTCCGAGTAGTTCAGGTGTCAACCATAGGGCGCACCATAGTCAAGAAGAATTACGACCAACACTTCCTCTACCACCACCGACACACCCACCTCCACCTCCTCCTACTCCAACATTGATCAAAGTCGATGTTAAAGAAGGTGCTGTTGTCGAGTATGGAAACATAAATACAGGCGAAGGAAGTTTGAGTGGTAAGTTTGTTAGGTTTTACTATTGACATAAAAACAATGCACAAAAAAAAATAATTTCAGTTACTCTATAAATAGAACGTAACATGTCAGACGCCATTTCACATTCCTACTGTCCTTGTAGTAGACAGAGTGGATACAAATACAATTGCTACTATAAATTAATTGTACTCTGT
Organism: Philaenus spumarius; assembly: GCA_018207615.1. NCBI lineage: Eukaryota > Metazoa > Arthropoda > Insecta > Hemiptera > Aphrophoridae > Philaenus > Philaenus spumarius. The sequence goes on along the minus strand of JAGFPH010000169.1, from coordinate 12,508 downwards.
CTGTAGAATGTAAATTTTGTTATCATTATCTAATTTCTAAACTAAAAATAAATATCTATTAACTTGCTATGTTTTTATGATGGGATTAGTACAATTAAATATTATCAAATTCAAGTATGTTTTCGAATTTGTTTTGTAAATACTGTACACTTACTACAGTGATTTGTCATGGACCAATATTGTGGCCAATGGGGTCAAAAAAAAAAAATATATATATAGGGCAATCATAATTAATGTGTGATTATCATAGGACTGCTTGTGTGCTTATCTATTTTCATACCTTACCACCAACATCTAATAATTTTTGTAATATTTATTCCTAAACAAGTCTAGGCACACGTATAGGCACTGTGGAAGTGTAATACTTCTATTTCCAATTGATGTTATGGATAATATTTAATAATGGGGCTTTTTTCTTAAATTCTTTTTTTATTTTGGTACAATATATAATCCTTAAGCTTAATGTCAGTAGCCATCCCCAGTTTATTAAAAAGATACAAAAATCTTAAGTTTAGAATGCTTTATGTTTTTTTTTTACATTTTAACTTTTATGTTACTCCAGCCACGACCGGGTAATACTTACAACTTTGATGACAAGGATTAAGGTGAAATGCATAATAATGTAATGCTGTTATGTAAAAATCGTGTTCACTGATATAAATTAAAACAAGAAGAATGGTTTCATTTTTAAATGAATAGATCAAGCTTGAACTGTAACATTTTAGGTTAAAGTCAGTAAAACATCTTTTTATTTTGTTCTTTTAGGATTTTATCAAGTTTCTGAATAAATTTTCTATTCATACATTTTTGTTTCCTTTAAAAAAATTTTAAATCAAAGGCTAAATATTTTCTGGTTCAGCACCCCCACTGCCTCCACTGCCCCATTGCCCCCACTGCCCCACTGGAGCCGACTTAACAAAGTTCTACTGAAGATACCACTGGTTTTATAGAACACTGACAAACACAATATAAAAGTCATAAATTTAATAGATTTTTTGTGCAAGTCCTTAGCTTTTAATAAAGTAAATTGTTTGTTTTGGATCAAGTTATTTTTAAATTATTTTATTTTATTTTAGTGTATTTGAGGGCTCTTTTCTGTACTTACAAAATGGTCATAAAAGTAAATGCAATTTTGTTTTTAATAAATTTAAATATCATTCATGGTATGTCTAATTATGTACTCTAAAAATTATTTAACATTATATGTACAAAAACATAAGTTAAATATTCATTAATTATCATCTTTATTTACAGGTAGTGATAGTGTAATGTCTAGCTTCAGGCCGGCCAACAGCGCCAAGTTGTACGCTTCACCTGAAGATGTCAAATCTGTAGGTTACCGATCACGCTCTCTTCCAGCACATTCTTCAAGACCACAAGTAAACAATATTTTTATTAAGGAAAAAATATTTTACGATTTCTTTCTAAGTTTAATTTCTCTTGAATTGGACTAATCTCAAACATTAATAATAACTTTATATAACAGTGCACATAAAAGTTTATAATTATTAATTTAATGTATCATAAATGTTATTTATTCCATTCTTATCTAAAACATTGATGTATTATCACTAAATTTGTAAAAACAAATAAAGCTATAATTGTTGTTAAAAAATATTAAATAAGGAAAAAGGAGATATTTGTAAATATTAACTGATTTATTTAAAAATATATGTAATGATTTTTTATTAAAACATTTCAATAATATTTATTAAAATAAGTGTTTAAAGTAACATTATTGGTTTTAGGTCCGTAAATCTCACAGTTTACGTTCTCCGTCGTCTTCGTTTAAACCTCCTGTACCTACAAGCGCACCATCGAATGGAGGAAATCCATACGCACAACCCATACGTAATCGTAAACAACAGTCCATAGCAGCACCACCGATACCTGATCCCGATTATAGCCTAAGTGAAAACGAAAGCGATAATGAAGAAGTACCGATTGATAAAGCAATCATTCGTGTGAGTAATATAGAAGGCAGTGGGAACAGTAGTTCCAGTTCTGGGAGCATACCTCACAGTTTTAGCGTTGATGAAATTCAAAAAGTAAGAACACAACTGAAGAGTTCGAAATCTTATCCTAACGATTTCTTAACACAAGGCGGTGAAGACGGGGATAACTCATCGAGCGGAGTAAGTTCCGATCAAGAGATTCCTGTCGGCCCTCCAACCGGTTTCGATGCTAGTTTAAGCAACGAAGGTCAAACCCCTTCAGCTACTCAAACATTACCACGCACATCACAACAAAGAACGACTCTTACAAGAAACGCAGTATCGTTAGCACAATTACCACCTCCAATAGAAACAGAATTAGATGAAAGAGAAGAAATGTTTGTACCGCCTCCTCCTGAGTTTACCGAAACAACGGGCGCCCCAGTAGTAGAAGAGGTTTTGGCTCCTCCTCCTCAGTTTTCTGATTCCCGTTTAGTCACCAGAGTCAGAATAGTTGGAGCTGTCCCTAAATCAAATTCTGGGCGCTTACATAGTCAGTAAATTTAAAAATTGTTAATGTGTTAAAATTAGACTATTATTTTATGCACCAAGACATTTTTTTTTTTTGTGTATAGGCATTTTTCTGAGTTTTAACTTTTCCAAAAATGTTTTGTGAATTAATCTAGTTTCTCAAAAATTATTGTTATACTCCCATTATTTTTAATACTCTTAGTGTTACTTTAAAATTTGCTTTCCTCTTAGCACCTCTTTTCTATTCCATATTCAACAAATATAGAATTACTAAATATTCAATTATCAAAAACTCTTTTTCAACGAAACGGAAATTTTTATTTTTTGCACAAAAGAATATAAGATATAAACCACATTTTAATTTATGATATATAATATTAAATGGTTATTACTTTGATGCTGTCAGATGAACTCAACTAAGTAATTAGATGAGGCTAACTAGATAGCTCATTAGTATACATTTACAAATTTAAAGTAAATCATTTAATGAATAACATTTTTTAAATTCAGGTGAACAAAAGTAAGGAATCATTAACAGCAAAATTAATTAATTATTAATTTTATAAATGATATATGATTTGTTTCCAAATTTAATTTGATTCTGAAAAAAATATTCTTTTTTTAAACATAACACTGAACAAGCTAAATATACGAATTTCATATTCAAGTAGTCTGTGTGCCTACAGGGTATACATACCTAAATAATTAGTCTATTTGAACAATTGCATAAAATCGTATCTAATTTTAACAAAACAAAATGTTTAAATTCATTTAAATACATTCCAATGTAAGAGTTCTTTAGGTTTACGTTTTGTATATATTTTGTGTACAGTAATGTTTGTTTAAAACAGTATTAACTTTTGTTAGGTGTTGTCTGTTTGAAGGCAAAAATCCTCCATACAGAAAGAAAATAAATGTAGATAGCATGATTGTTAAATATTCTACTTCATTCAAGCAATTTTATCAGTCAGAATGGACATAATTTTATTTAACATAGGCCTACTTAAAAATATAAATTTGTAAAAAAAATAAATTTCATTGTTATTATTTATTTGTTTTGTTATATTTTGTATTTTATATTACAGTAAAATGTTCAACCTAAAGTATAAGGCCTAACTTAACAAAAGTCCACTTGCATAAAGTAGCATTAGGTTTAAAAAGTAAATTGAAGAAAAATATTCAATTTAAATAAGATGTTGGTATAAGAATAAACGGCCAATAATTATGTTTTACCATCATTCTTTCTGGTAAAATTGACTTGTGTAAAAAATTACCCATGAATACTTGCTCATAGGGAAGAACCTACGCCTAGCCAAAATAATGATTAAATAGATATGTATATTATAAAATTAAATGTACATTATAAAATCGGTCCTGCCATTTGCTATTTGTATGTATATAGAATTGATGTTTTTTTACTATTCAATAAAATCATGCCCAAAGTTTTTTCCTCTTGACTTATGTAATATTGTGATGTACGAAAATAAATATATTCTATACTGCTTCGAATAAGCTTTTGTCATTCTCTGGTTAAATGAAATAGGAATTTGTTTTGTTTAAATTGTTCCTGATTTGATTACTGTATAGATTTATTTATCTATTTTGTCAAAAGTACGTTATTGTTGTTTTGTTTATTGTTTGGAGGTAGTTAAATATTATTTTTGTCAAGTGTGAAACCATTAAAATTTCAATTATTTTGTTATTTAAAATTCTGTTTTATTTTGTACTTTGACATGCTGACAAATTAACAATCATTTAAGAAACATTTTATTCCAATATTTTTTACATATCTTAAATACAAGAAATATCACTTCGACCTATATATTGTGCTTTACTGAAGAGAAATTCTTAACTGGAATTTCATCTTTTACAAGGTAAATTTAAAAACTTATATATTTAAATTGATGTTGTTTATGAAAGAACATGCATTTTCCAGGCAAAATTCAAGTTAATTTAATTTTAAAAATGTAATTCAATTTCTAGGAAAATAAAACTAAGAATTATTAACACATTATTCTGTCTATGTAATATACAGACTAAAAGATTAAATTCCTCTTGAAAACAATAGTTCTGTCAAATACTTCAATAATTTAAAAGTTAAAAAGTTGTTAATGAAGACTTATTTTATGTTATTGTTTATGAATATTAAAGTAAAAGATTTATTGTTTAAGTTTTGGCATACCAGGTTTTATATTTAGGAATCAATTTTTGTTTAGGTAATGGCTCATTTTGAGTTAGTGCAGTGTTACCGTTTTACTTTTATAAATTTGAAATTGATTATTTTTCCTCAAAATGCTAACTAATGAAATTAAATTCAGTAATATTTTTTATTTTACATGGGCAGGAAATGGTAAGTTGGTGAAGGATCTGCCTAGAAATCTTAAAGTATTCTTCCTGATATTGTACTAGTGCATCAATGCAAAATATTGACACACAAAATTAAAATTATTCCAGATAGTTTTAAAAGTTTAAAAAATGTATTTTAAAATTATAACTTAACAAACTAATAAAAAAAAATGAATTTAGAATTTTGTTAAATATTGGTTTGACAAAGTAATAATTTCCAGAAAAAGTCAGTTTACTTATCACCAACTTAAAATTGAAACCTAAATTTAATACCACATTACTGATTCAAAATATACATGTATCTCAATATATAATATATCACTATGTACCGTTTTTTGTAAAATAAATATTTATTTATATTGTCAAATATTTATTTAAAATATATGTACCAAAATATGTACCTATTTCTTAAAGTGTCGTCATTGAGTAAATAGCACAAATTATTTGTTATGAATTGTATTTATTATTTGTAAGTTTATATTCTGTACATTAGATGGAGATTGAAATGCAGAAATAAAATGTCAATTTGGTTTTGAACCGTCAGTAGATATAAACTCCCCATAGCTGCTTACATCTTCAAGTCTATTCTTTAATATTGTTAGCTAGTTAATATTGAAATACATTTTAATCACGTATTGATAAACCAATGTAAGAATTAACATTAATAAAAGAATGATGTGTGGGTGTTGCATTTTACTTTACCTTTTATAATTTAACTAAAGAAATTAATTATGTCCTGTACAAATGCTTGTATTATTACTTGAGATAATGCTAATTTAGTTTAATTTTAAGTAAAGTAATGAGTTGTTCAGTATCAGTTTTAGGTCTGTAGCAGATATGCTGAACAGTTAAAAGATAAGGTCCATTTTTAGTCCACTACTTGATGCTACGAGTTAAGCCTAGATCAGTGTCATTGCTCTGAAAACTATGCACATGTTTGTAGTTTTTTGCCTGACACCAGCAGGGAACATCACTACAATAGATGATTGGAGGGGGACAAAATCTAAAATTCTCTTACAATTTTGACCGGATTTCCCAACTTACTTTGGGTCAGTTCAACAGAAGACCCTTGTGGCCCTAGGCAAGAAAGTTTAAAAAAAATGTACCTCTCTAAATAGCGTGTATAAGCAATAACCTGAAATAAATATATAGTTTTTTACAAAACTTTTAACAAACTACTGAATTTATAAAAAGGAAATAATAATACAACCACCATGCTATTTTTAAGAAACAAACTGAAAATCACATCACTTTTCAAAAAACAAATCAACTAATTCACATCATCAATATGCAAGGAAAGTAAACTAACAAACTAGACTTCAAGGGTGAGAGGTGGTAAACATTTTGTCACTGTCAGTGCTGCCAATAATAGTTGGAAAAAAATTTCTCTGAGCGTTAAATAAAGTTATTGTGATGTATTTGTTTGGTACAGAAATATTTTAATGTTCCCAACTCTTCACTTGTTGCAAATGTTGACACTTGTCAACAATCATTTTTTTCTATTCAAACACATCATTGTATCATAAAATCACAATTTATTAACTTAAAGGTATTGGCATTAGTTTTTAGCAACTCTGAGAAAAATGTTTTGATACAATATTCACACTTTAGAGTAGGTTCTCAAATTTCCCACAGCTTTGGGTTTACAAATTATAGGTGATGTCTCTGTGGCGCAGTCTTAGCTAACTTAGTGTTTGGTCCTGATCCAAAATGTTCTACTAACACTAGTCAACTACTACTAATATTAAATGTAAGTTCGTGTGCAAACCGTTCATTAAGCAGTCACGTTTGGTCAATATCAATGCCCAAACACATCTAGTAATGTAGTTAGACAGCTTGTTTCTACTTCGATGTGTTCCTATTTCGTAAAACTGATGTAGTACATTTTCTCAATAGTTCACTGTTCTATACTCTATTCTGCTTTTTTCCCTGGCTTCCTTATTTTTTCAGATCCAAGTAATACTGTTCATTAATTATTGATAAGGTAAATGATACATTCAGAGTGACATGTTGCAGGCCGACAGATCTATTTGAGCAATTTATTATTTATAATTTTTTTTACTTTTATTTGTTCACAAAATATTATTAATGATTAATAAAATAATTCTGTAGTAACTTTAAGCAAGGCGGCATTCTTGCTGATATGAAACACGGTAATAAAACGTCTAAATAGTTGAAAATACGCGGGTACGTATGTAACGTGCTGCGCTTTGCAAGCCGTTTACAAACAATTTATTAATA
>JAGFPH010000168.1:912792-925558 GCA_018207615.1 Philaenus spumarius | reverse complement strand
TTCCTTCTTTCTGTTTCAGTAAAATCAAAATCTGTATTATTTATTTATTTGTGTATTCAATAGCCTTATTAAATGTTAACACAGAATTAGTTAAAAGTGTTGTATAGAAAAGTACTAACATTAAATTACTAATACAACAAATATATACCAGTGCTACTATAACCACAAGAGTGAACTTATAAAAGTGTTATACTTGGATAGTGTTTTGTTTTATCAGTTTTCTTAAAAAGTGCTACGTATAAGAAGGCTTCATGCTTAAATAGGCAAAGCCTTGGTTTATTTAAACCAAAAAGCCAATCGGCAAAGAACAAAAAAAAAATAGCCTTATAGCCTAAGTTCCAGAGATAATAATACCCAAGGTCTCTAGAAAGGAAAGGTTACCTCATTCGGGAAATATCAAAAAAAGTGGAGTGGGGGCTGTGACGTAGTTGTTAGTATACCTAGACAGTGATCAAAGCTATCAAAGCTCTGTCGTTTACGTTTATACGCGTTAAATTTGTGTATATAAAATGTTTTAGAAGTGTAGGTAGAAGAAATATATTATTTAGGCCTACAATGGATAGAAAATCAATTAATAAACCTAAAGGTGGTTCCATTTGTGCGGTTGCAACTTGCAAATATTATTATGCAAAAGCAAAACTAGAAGGAAGAACTGATATATCATTTCACAGGTAGGCCTAGATATTTTTTTTTCTATTGTAATAGTAAATAATATAATACCACTTACTCATATAAAATGTTATTATAATTTTCTTTTGTCTTAATATTTTGATTTAAAAGTAGTTTCTGTGGCTATCTTTTGCATTAAAATTGTAGAAAATAACTTTTTGTTCAGTATGCCCACCTGGTGACTTGAAGCTTATTAAACCCCATGAACTTCCCACACAAAGCGTGTTAAAAAAAACAAACAAATATACTAATATATTTTATTTACAGTTGATGCAAGGAATGTTAAATATAGGCCTACATATTCAATAAAAATACTGCCACCCAATTAAATAAACTCCATACCATTTATATGTAGGCTATCATAGAGAGATACATTTTAGAATGCTATTTTATTAATTCTGATATATTTATCTTTTGCTTGTTATTTACAAATTATTTTAGGTTATTCACAAATTAATAATGTTTACAAAAACAATCAAAATAATTATGCTACCAAAAAAAAACATGTATACAAATTGGTGTGTAACCAATACCTAGTAATCGGGATTTGTTCAATAGAATTTTATTTCATTTTATTTTATTTTAGCAATTCAAAAAATGATTCTTACAAGTTCTTACAAAATTACTTACAAGTACAAGTAATTACGTTCTTTACCGACACAAAAAGAAGTAATTACGAGGATAAGTTTATTTTTGTAGTTTAAAATAAATGTTAATAGTAAGTAAAAAGAATACTTATTTAAAATACAAGTAAAACAAATACTTGTGGTTCATTCATTTAGTTATAAGTATTTATTTATAAAAAGACAAGTATAAGTATTTAGAATGGTGTATTCAATTTAGCCTGTATAGTGTTTAATTTTTGTGTCATACTTATATTTAGCTTTCCAAAGAATACTACTTATCAGAAGCAATGGATACAGAAATGCAAACGAGCCGACAAATGGAATCCTAGTTCTGCCTTCATATGTTCAGTGCATTTTAGTGATGACGATTTTATCCGAGATTTAAAAGCTGAACTTTTAGGGTACGCTCCTAAAAGCCGGAGATTAAAACCCGATGCCATTCCAACCTTAAACTTTTAATAACTTTGATCCTCCCAAACCCCCCTAAAATTTCGAATTTTTTCAAACCCTTTCTTAGTGAGCACCTATGGACCTAGAGGAAGCTACATACCAAATTTCATTCCAATCCGTTCGGTAGTTTTGAAGAAGTCATTTTTTAATAACTTTGATCCCCCCAAACCCCCCCCAAATTTCAAATTTTTTCAAACCCTTTCTTGGTGATCGCCTATGGCATTAGAGGAAGCTACATGCCAAATTTCATTCCAATCCATTTGGTAGTTTTGAAGAAGTCGTTTTTTAATAACTTTGATCCCCCAAACCCCCCTAAAATTTCAAATTTTTTCAAACTCTTTCTTGGTGATCACCTATGGCATTAGAAGAAGCTACATACCAAATTTCATTCCAATCCGTTCAATAGTTTTGAAGAAGTCATTTTTTAATAACTTTGATCCCCCAAAACCCCCTAAAATTTCGATTTTTTTCAAACCGTTTCTTAGTGAGCACCTATGGCCCTAGAGGAAGCTACATACCAAATTTCATTCAAATCTGTTTGGTAGTTTTTGAGAAATCGTGATGAGTGAGTCAGTGGGTTTTGGCTTTTATATATATAGATTAAAATGTATTATCGTGATTGCATTTTTTTCTTGTTTATTCTGTAAAAAATATTAAATACAATTTTAATGACTGCTTTTTAGTTATATGATTTAAAATGTATTACCAAGATAGCTTTTTATTTTAAATTTTAGTCAGTAAAAATATAAATTAAAATTTGTATGATTATACTTTTGTTATTATTGTAAATTGCAAATTAATGACATAAACATAATGTTTTTGAAAAGGTTAAGATATATTCTTACAATTACAAATGTTGAAATGTGTAACTTAAGTATCATTTAAAAAAACTGCAACCCCAAAAATAGTTTAATACATCTATTTTTTAAAAAATGAGGTGATTTGTACGAGAAACATACATCTTTCATGGTAGCGTGGTGTTTTTATACTATAGATGACGTCACTGGACAGGGAACGGGTCGAGGGGTTTGAGTTTGTTTACATGACTATGAGGTAACCTTTCCTTTCTAGAGACCTTGAATAATACCTATGTTCTATGAAATAAATATTATGAATGAATCGAAAACAAATTGTGCATGTGCAAAGTGAAGTGAAAGTTACAACTGATAAAGTGATTCTGAAATCATTAGTGAATGTTGTAGTTTTAATTTCATGTAATAGGTTATAATATATTAATTGTACAGATTGTGGAAGCAAGTAAATTAAAACAAGTCATAATGTGGCTATTGAAGAATGAAGAGAAAGGTAGGTTATGTATTTTGTAAGTAGCCTAGTGTTCTTTTCTAAGTTTGTTTACTTTCTCGCAATAAATAGATAGTGTGGTTAGAATGTTATGTCAATACATAACCTCATCAGGGCGCAAATTTACTATTCGACCCGGTTCTAGGCTAACCCCATAGGCTAGTTATGAAAAACACAAGTTATTTTAAGATTGAAAATACGTAAAAGAATGAATGGTCAAAACAAATAACCATTATAAAATGGTAGCTTGGCCCAAGTTTACTATTCGACCCTAGGCTGACCTATGTCAACAGAAATGCAAGAATAATAATAAAAAAAAACTAAAGGGTTGTAACCTATAGTATTTAGTCACAGTATGTTTTCCTGGGGGTAAGTTTACTATTCGACCCTAGCCTAATATTTTTGCAGACAGTGACATTGTTTTACATTCTACTGTTAAATGTTGAATACAGGTACATAGATAGGCCTACTGTGACTAAATGATGCCGGGAAACCAATATTTAACCATCTTCAACACGTACAACATTAAAAACTTTCAAATCAAAAGTTCGTTATGGAAATTTACATTGTAAAGTGCCGACATGTTTTTCTTACCGTCCTGCCAGCGTTGCCGGATTGTTCTTGTTCTTTTTTTGTATATAAACGAACAGTTTAGGCAACTCATTTTAATTATAAATAATGTGATAATACGACGAAAGGGTCTTTTCTGTTATATCCCCGCATTTTCAAACTATTTTGCTATGGCAACAGAAATGCAAAAATTATAATAAAAAAATACCTAAAAGGTTCTAACCTAACCTATTTAGTCACAGTATGTTTACCTGTATTCAACATTTAACAGTAAAGTGTAAAAAAACAACGTCGTTGTCTGCAAAAGTATTAGGCTAGAGGTGAATAGTTGTTTGCGATAACCCTTATCTAATATCAACAAAAAGTGGAAACTTCCTTCCTTAGCCTATGTTATGGAGTAGTTATAAATAGTTATTTGGACATTCCCGATTAATCCTCATTCTATAGAAAATAGTTTGATAATAGAAAATAGTTTGTAAATGCGGGGATATAACAGAAAAGGCTCCGACGAAATATTATAATTATACAAATATTATAATCATACTGTTATCGGCAAAATACTGTGACTAAACAGTTTAGGTAAGTCCTCTAGTTTTTTTTTAATTCTAATTATATAAAGTGATAATACGACGAAATATTATAATCATACAAATATTATAAAATTATACTGTTATCGGCAACATACTGTGACTAAACAGTTTAGGTTAGTCCTCTAGTTTTTTTTTAATTCTAATTATATAAAGTGATAGTACGATGAAATATTATAATTATACAAATATTATAATTATACAAATATTATAATTATACTGTTATCGTCAACATACTGTGACTAAACAGTTTAGGTTAGTCCTCTAGTTTTTTTTTATTCTAATTATATAAAGTGATAATACGACGAAATATTATAATCATACAAATATTACAATTATACTGTTATCGGCAACATACTGTGACTAAACAGTTTAGGTTAGTCCTCTAGTTTTTTTTTTAATTCTAATTATATAAAGTGATAATACGACGAAATATTTTAATTATACTGTTATTAGATAGTAAAGGTTGCCTCATAGTCATGTAGACAAACTCAAACCTCCACTTTTTTTGATATTTCTCACATGAGGCAACCTTTACTATCTAGTTAGGCCTACCTTGATTTATACACACCTTATTCAGTACAATAACCTATTGTTCGATTTGGCAACGTTGATGAATTTCCATTTTAAATACGCAGTTATACTGTACTTTCTATTGTTCGATGCATTTGTTTTCGTATTTATGTTTATTACATTATTTTCACATTTTCTTGCTTTGTGGATACTTTTGGGGTTAATATTGTTTAGTTTATTTAATTCTTACATGTTTGGTGTATGTGAAGCGATTTATTTTGTTATAATTACATCAAATATCGCGGAAAAGTCGAAACTTAACCTATACAATTTCAAGTTTTATTTCTTTCATAACTCCTACAAATATTATTTCCCGGGAAAATTTTTGTTGTTTCTACAATCAGTTAGATGTGTTCTTTCATTTTATATCAAATTCCCTTAGAAATCGATTGACAAGGTAAACTACATTTTTACCCTAAATACTATAGGTAGTAGGTTTTTTTTAATTATTTTTGCATTTCTGTTGCTATCTGGTTACCCTAGGGTCGAATAGTAAACGTGCGCCTTTACCTCTGTTCAACATTTAACATTAGAATGTAAAACAACGTCTGGTAAAATATTAGATTAGGGTCGAATAGCAAACTTTTGCCGGTAGGCTAGCTTTACTTTCTTTGTTTTTTAATTTTACATTTTAATTTAGGCCTAATTAATATCTCTTTCAAAATTACAGTAGGTTTATATTTAAATAAAAGTTCATTAAGGGGCGGTTCAAGAGTTCGGGTTTAGTTAGTCCGCGTCTTTCGTTAGTCCTGGTCTAACTTAGACCATGGCTTAAAAACAGGATTCAGGAGTCCGCGCCTAAACAGCTTAAGCTCGAGTTTATGTTAGACTGAGTCTAACTCTAGTCTCAGCCTAATGGGCAGGGAAACGCAGGGAATTCACGTCGTAAGGTTGGCAGCTGCCGGCAGGGAGCAAAGTAGCATCGCCGGTCGACGGTCTTTTCACAACAAAAGTGCCCTTCTGTATTCTGTATTATGATGAGGGTTGGGTTTTATAGCCTTATTGACTACTTTCTCTTTGATAGTTCAGGTCGAAAATTGTACTAGTTAGACGTGAAATAGTTGTTTGTAAGTGCGGAGTGCCGGTCCAACTTTGATTTGTTGAAGTTTTGTATATTTTATTCATAGGAATATTTTAGCGTTTTTAAGTATTGTAAGGGTATTTTAGTGAAGTTGTACATTTTAATATGTTTATATTGACACTTATTTTATTAATTTGAAACGCTACTAAGAGCGATGGCAGAAAAAAAACCCCACATGGTGCAAATTTCTCTCAAACCGAGTTGGGGTTTATAAAATCAGTAATACTTAAACACCCAATAGTAGAAGAAAAATTGCACGACCAAAAAACAGAATCAATGAAGAAATTGGCCTGGGAGCAAATAAGGATGAATATAACTCGGAGCCCTTACATACTAAGCGGAATGTACAACAGTTAAAAGGAGCGTGGAAACGCATAAAGAATCTTTACAAGTCCAAAAAAGCTGCAGAGAGGCGAAGTACGTTCAAAACGGGGGGAGGGCCTCAATCTCCACCAGCTGAGGAGGACAGAAAGATGGACGAAATGTTCAGCAAGCAAACTCCGCTACAAAATATTCCAGACAACGACGACGATGATTACACAGGTAATTTGACAGCTTATGCTAATTTCTAAATGCATTCTATTGTTTTTTACACATAAACTTAGTACTGCAGTTTTTAAGTGTACATAAATTTATTTTTAGTGCTGTAATAAATTTTTAATACATCCCGTAATACAATAACAAGCACAATACCCAATAAAAAGTATTATTATTTCCTTGTAGTCCAGTAAAAATAGGCAAAAAAGACAAAAGCTGAAAACAGGTCAACCGATTTTTATGTTTTTTTTTATTTGTTCGTCTTAGCACGTAGATTAAAGTTACATTTTTGTGTGCTCTTTTTTTTCTGGAAATGTACCAAAAAAATCCAACATGTTCCAAAAAATTCAAATTCTCATATCTCAACTTCTAAAACGAATTTTTGAATGAAACTGGTTATTTGGGGGTTTTGGGAGGAACTGATCACGAATATACATAAAATATGAAAATTCAACATGGCGGATACAAAATGGCTGCAATTTTCTAATTCAACTTTTTTATATTAAAACAAATACATTTTCGTTACTATTAGCCTATAAGCAGTCTCGATGAACTTGTCTTCGATAAAAATCAATTTTCTCTAAACATAATCAACCGATTTGTATGAAATTTAAAATATATATAAACAATATATGCAACTTATAAATATAATATACAAAAATTATACACCTACGATAATTTTAAACTAAATAGGCCAGCAACTGTTTGAATGCATAATTATCAATGAATATTTTATTATTAAAAATTGTTTTTTTATATAAAAATATTCATCCGATTCGTTTGAAATTTATAACATATAAATAATATAAAAATAAAATAAAAACACATTAAAATTCTAGGACAATATTTAACCACATAGGCCATAAATTGTATTATTCTAGGCCTCTTTTATGATAGTCAAACATGTAAACTTGAAACTCGATTCAAAATATTTTTTAGTGAGTTAGAAAACGATATATGAGAAAATAACGAGTTTGTTGCTCTAAAGAAATGCATTTTGATGAAAACCCCAAAAATTTCAAAAATTAAAATTGCGTTTTAGTTTTAAAGTACGTAAGAATAAACCTTCATATACTCAATCGAAATGTGTATAGTACAGTACCTAAGTTGATAACTTGAAAAAAAACTTTTAATTTGACCTTGAAAACAGATGAAACTTGAGCCGTTTAAAATGTGTAAAACCTTTCGTTACGGAGAAAATTGCGAAGCCCATTTTACGTTAGGCTAGGCTCTAGACTGGTCCCTTTTAAAAATACAAACTTCCAAATCAAAATTATATTAAAAAACAAGTTTATTAATTTTATACAGAGTTCGAAGTAGATGTTTTAACAGAAAAAAAAAAATAAAACTTGGTCTGTGGCATCTTCTTGTGAGCTCTTTAAAACACTTTCACCTAAAGGGGTTTCCTTTTTTTAGATGACATTGACGAAAGGTCAATGGATGAACCAGAGCCAGAAACTACAACCTCAGCAAACCTTCTCTCTCCTTCAGGTTCAACTGCAATGGCTGCCACTATGTCAGCTACGACGGTAGAGGTTAGGGGACTTTCGAAGAATAAAACCAATAAGAAGGTCATGACCTTTGCTCAAGAATTTCACAATAAAAGAATGGAATACTTGAAGGAAGAACATGAACTCAAAATGCAGGTGATGGAAGAGGAGAGAAGTTACTGGCAACAGATGAAAACAAATTCACTCAAAGCATCAATGTCTGTGAGCATTGACTCAGGAGAAACGTCTGAACAAACGATCTACCATTTACTCAGTTCATCCATTCATTAAACGATTAAACATACTAGTTGCTAATATAACAACAAACTATTTTTGTACTTTTATACTGTATTATTTTGTGCTTTGTAAGATTTTTTAAAATTAAATCTATTTCAAAATATAACATTGGTAACAATCAATCCTGAGGTATACAATAATTAAGTATATAAGTTTAACGAAAGTTTTTATTGTTCCTACGTATAAATGATAAAATAAATGAATAATGAATTAACAGTAAGAAGTACAATTAAATGCAACCAGTTAATATAAAAAATATTTGAACATTAGTTTTAGCTTATTATTTTGTTAGACTCCGACTTAAACCTGCCCCCTGCCAGGTCCAAGTTGGAGCGTAAATCAACTGATTTTTAGACGCGGACTATCTAATTTAGGCCCGAACTCGTACTCCTGAACCAACGGAGTTTATTTTTTAAGCCCGAGTTCATCTTGACTGGGACTCGTGAAGCGGAATTTTTAAGCTCGGGTTTATCCCTCGAGTATTTAAGCTGGGACTATCTTTAGGCCGAGTCTAACGTTAAACCCGAACTCCTGAAGTCAATTTTTAAACTGCAGCTCAAATACCAGTTTGAGCCGGTATTTAAGTCCGGACTAAAGATAAACCCGAACTCCTGAACCGCCCCTAATTGTTCATTGACAGTTAGTAATAAAAAACACATAAATTATGCTTTTTTTTATGAACTGGGGGAGCTGTTAAGTGTTATTTGTTGAAATTATGGCTTTATTTTATAAAATTAATTTGTTTTGAGAAGTAGAAATGTTATAAAAAACTTTAAAGGTGTGGTAAAATGAAGCTAATTAAATAAATTAAAGAAAACACTTAAATAACTCCTTTTTACAGTCAACAGCCTTATTATCTAAACTTTATATCTCTTAATTTAGGCATAGGCCTACTAATTGAATTTCATAGCAAATTCACGTGAGTCTTAAATCACAGCGCACGTGGGAGGAGCTTACCTAATAAAGATGTCTGGTCGTATTGAAATTTATCGGAGGACTTGGGTTTTATAGTTGCTGACGTAACGTTGCTTATTTTATGTTTTTGCCAAAGACTTTTTATACTATGTAAAAAGGTTGGTTCCTTCTATAGGCCATATTTAATTTTCTATTTAGAATGTAGTTTTCTCGTATTTGAATTTCTTATGCCGTCTTCCGCTTGATTTATATCCTAATCGGATCGGCCTATTGGATTCTGGATTTCGAATGTTAATCTTCTTTGAATGATTTCGTATTGAGTTGATAGGCTATTTTAATTTTCGTGGATTGATATATTAAATTTGAAACGTTTTGATGTAGGAACTATAGGTCGAAAAGATCG
The DNA here is from genome assembly GCA_018207615.1 of Philaenus spumarius. Taxonomy (NCBI): domain Eukaryota; kingdom Metazoa; phylum Arthropoda; class Insecta; order Hemiptera; family Aphrophoridae; genus Philaenus; species Philaenus spumarius. The sequence goes on along the minus strand of JAGFPH010000168.1, from coordinate 916,058 downwards.
GGAAGTAGCCTATTTTTAATTACATGCAATAGGGCCGAAAGTCATGATTTGGCGTTGTTTTACGTCTCGTTAAGCGTTGCAAATAATTGCCACTAGGTGGCGGGCGTAGGCCTATCGTCTTTGATTGAATTAATGAATTGACATTCGTGACATAATTATTATCTATCCCGCTTTTATAGATATTTTAATTTTCATTTATTTATTTACAATTAGGTGAATGTTTTGAATTGTTATAATTTTATCCCCTGGGTAATTTTTCCTGAAAAGATTTATTTAAATGTTTTCATGGAAACAAAGAAGTGAGAAATATTTACACAAATTGAAACAAAACTTTGCATCGAGTTTAAATGTTTTGTTCAGACAACAGTCTGGTTAAAGTCATTGATCGACACCTAGATTCTCGATCAGCTGTTCCGATGTCTATTTATACTTAGGCCTGTCTCAGATGGTGTACTTGTATCGTTTGAGGGCTGTCACGTGGTATGGTCATTTAATATTTAGATTAATAAAATTGCAAATGTAATAGGTCGATTTACCAGTTCTTTTATATATATTTTACATGGTCCATGGAATAATTCAAATAATTTGTAGGTCTCCCCTTCAGCAGCGTTAGATAGGGGAAATTTTTTAATGAGTAGGCCTACTAAATAGTTAATTTTGAAAGATGTGGCGATTAAGAGGCGGCAGGACTTGATTAGAAAACTGCCTTTTAGTTTCCAAAGTAAGCACCAGAGTCGCTCTCTACAAGTTTGTCCGTATCTCTGCTTGGAGCGCTGCCTGCACAAAGTGAGGTAGCACAACCCTCGACTGTCTGAGTCTGCCTGGCCTTCAGCCGTAGTATAAAATGATAGGAGGGGGAGAATGCTTACAAAATTTAGGTTCGTCAATAATAAGAATCGCGTTGTCAGTATTATACTCCGCATACAGTAAGTTGGCAGTCGGGCCTGCCAGCTACCTAAAAATTCAAATATAAAGTTCAGTTCTATGATTTTTTGTTCTCTACAATTTGATATAAATTAATTCTATTTTTTAATAAAGTATAGGCCTATATTCGTAATTCCATTTAAAAAAAAGCCTGTTTTAGTAGCGTTTCTTGTCGCAGAAACATAAAAACATGAGTTTTCTGATTTTGTATTTAAATTATATTTATTTTTATGCACTTCTATTTAGACCTAAATTACAAAACTTTTTTCTATCTTGAAAGAAATTATAAACCATATTTTACAGTGTTATATATAACTTTATTTACATTATTTTTGGTGAAATATGTCACACGTTTAGACAATTTGTTTCATTCTAGAATTTCTGAGACCAATATAAATGGTTACATCAAATTTTCAAGTATACATTTCAATTTTATGTTTTGTATATTTTTTAAAGAATTACAAAAAATGTTTACTTCTTTTTATGTAGGCCTAAAGTTGAATTTTTACTCCGTTACTGAACATGTTTGACTTCCTGAGCTAATAACTAATTTTATTTCAATAATTTTTTTACTGGCATTTATGATTCTTTTAGACCTTTTCCTATAAAAAAAAGCCACGGAACACTTTTGGATTGGAGTTAATTTACTATTTTTTACGAATTTATGAAAATATGCTTGAAAGTGGCAAAAACTCAAAACTATTTTACATTGCCGCTTGCAGGGTTAAACGCCTACTAAAAACTAAACGTTTTGTATTTTCTTATTTTTCTATCTTCTTTTTATTTGCTTTTTATTATATTATCGCAAACCAGTTTGGGGCCTGCGCCCGGTTTGACTTATGGCCTTTGGTGACTTATAATAACTTTTAGTTTTAGTTATTATTTTTTTAGATTACTGTATAGACTAGAGCAAACTTGATGTCGACTGACGGGCAATGAATATGCGCCAGTAGGTCATATTGTCTTTAGATATATTACATAATAACTACTTTTTTTTAATTGTGTGACATATAAAGAATATTATTTAATGGCGCCAATCGAGCTCCATAACAACAGGACTTACACTCCAACCAAACAAAAATACTATTTGTAATGAATCAACTGTAGCCTATGTATTCAGTACAATCGACATTGAATCAGAATGAAGGGAGCCAGGTTGTCTGTCGCTTTTTCCACGAAATTTAGGCCAACGACCTTCTGTGAATCGAGTGAGGGATAATCAAAATAATGACGCGACAGCTTGTATGATGTCAAGGTCACTTTCTACCCTGCTCGTACCGCTCGCCTCTTACAACATTTTGCCACACCAATAAGTCATGTTTACTTCAGTAAAAAATATTGTACAAATATAAATGCAAATATTGTAATTGTAATAGCGATGTTTCAGCAATATTTCTTCAATACCTACAGCTACAGCTTTCAAAGTTTGTGTATACCAAAGTCATCTTATTTGTCATTTTTCTGGTTGACTATAATTCCAAAAACCCTTAGGATATTATAGACCTAAGTAAATATCTATTACATTTGTTTCCTTATCATGTTTCATATTATTACATTTAAGATGTAATTTATTTTTGTCGTGTTTCTTTAAAATTGTCAGGCGAACAATGAAACGCACGTCAAATTCATCCATTACTGTCAAAGGTTCCAAACAAACGGGATAAGTAAAAGTGGTAGGGTTTTGGATAAAGCTATGTCACAAAACCACTTTATTTGCCACGCCTACTTGACACAAAAACTACACTGTGCAAACTATGATAACTTAATAACGCAATCAAAAAATATATGGAAGGAAAAATATATATCATTTGTATGGAAGGAAAAAACGAATTCAAAAGTTGTTCTTTTTCATAAAATATTGGGTGTTTAATAACTTTCACGCAAAACATGTAAGTTATGTTATACACATATTTAAAAACATAATTATTTATTTTATTAAATTTTAAAACATTTCCAAAATAATATTATTCAAATTCAGTGGAGTGCTATTGAATTGCATATACATAATAATAAGACTACGATAATCTTAACGATTGATTTACATTAAATAATCTTTTTGTGTGAAATAATTATGTTTTATTGAACACATCAAAGTAGAGTTCTTCTATTATTTAAAAAATCAAAAAGCAAATAGGCACTCTTTATGGTTACATGATGCTTATTGCCAACATGAATAGTTTTTCCAAGCAATTAATTTGAATAAAATTATAATTGTTTTATTTGCAGTTTTATTCTTTGCAAAATTAAATTCTTGTACAACTTTTCTAGTTTCAAAAACGTGCCACGAGGCTGGCAAAAGGGTGCCAAGCCCTTGTTGTCCTAGTTTGATATCGAGCTGAGGG
>JAGFPH010000168.1:880653-910203 GCA_018207615.1 Philaenus spumarius | reverse complement strand
TCTCCCCCCGCGAACAACGGAGTTGGGGTCGAACGAGAGACCACAAGAGATATGTTTTCCTTTAAATCATTTTTTATATAATAACATGCGTTGTCTTAGGGACAACACATGTGAAGCTTTTCCGGCGACTCCGTTGGGAAGAAATTGACAACAAAAAAAAATATCAAACAAAACTAATTCTAACACAATATAACTTAAGTTACAATAGGCCAAAATACCTTCACCAAAACAACACAAAGGAGAAAAGAAAACTTAAAAAGTACTAACTTAATTATAAGTGGACTCGCTATGTCCTATTTATTTAGACAAATTGCTAGAAAGCATAGTTTTATCTCTATCTCATCTCTAAGTACAGAAGGTGATCAGTCTTCAGACTTTTCGAGATAGATTTAGGATGCATGACATGTCACGACTTAAGACAAAATATGTTTGTTATCCAGCGCTGGAATTTTTTTTTTTCATGTTAAATATAACCAGTGAGATGGCCAATCTCTTGGTTAATTAGTCAGGTCCAGTAAGGCTCGTATACACAAGCGATGACGTGTAGATTCTACACAAAACAATAACCAGAAGGTATCTACATGAGTTCATGTGGGGTATATGCACTGAGTGCGGTTTGCCGATAATAGAGGGCGTTGTGAAAAATGATTTAATGGGTCTGCAGGGTCAAGGTGAGGCTTAAGTTGTTCCACATGAGCCTTTTTAACAAAGTTTTGAGAATGTTGAAACGATAAGGCAACTGTTACCGGGGTTAGGAAATGTATAATACGAAAGGGCCCTGACCACCTGGGCATCAGCTTGGCGGCCCTTTTATTTATTGCGGAGCTTAGATTGTGCGTCTTACACCACACTAGATCGCCAATCTTGAATTGATGTGGTCTACGGTTTTTGTTGTAGACGCGCTCAGACTTTTGATGGGCTCGCAGAATGTTGTTTTTGGCATCACGCCAGATTTGATGAGGATTGGAATTGTCCCTGGGAAGAAGGTCGTCGATATTCCAGGTTAAGCTGAGCGGGGTGTTAGGCATGAAATTAAATAGGATTTTAAAGGGAGATGTTTTTAGTGTTTCGTGGTTTGCAAAATTAAAGGCTAGTTGAAGCCATGATAGTGATATGCCCCAAGAGGTTTGGCTATTGGAATGGTAGGCAATAAGTGCTGCTTTCAGATTTCTGTTCAAACGTTCCGCGTTGTTTGGTTGAGGATGGTAAGGTGATAATGTTGCATGTTTGATACCACGAGTAAAACAGTAATTGCGGAACGAATGTGAAGTAAAACAGGTGGCATTGTCAGAGATAATGATCTTGGGGAAACCGAAATGTTGGAAAATATTTTGGCTTAAAGCCTTAATGGTGTTGAAAGTGGTGGCTTCTCTGACAGGGCACAGCCAGGTGAATTTAGAGAACTGGTCCACTGCGACCAGTATCATGGTATTGCCTGCTGAAGTACGTGGTAACTTACCAACATAGTCAATGTGGATTTTCTCCATCGGTCGGGTTGGGACAATTGACGACAAATAGCCTAATCGGCTATTTTGAGCGGGCTTGCTCACGGCACATGTGTTACAACCTTTAACCTTTTTTGCAACGTCTTTGGCGAGTGAAAGCCAGAAGAAAAATTCACTCACCTTGAATTTCGTCTTGAAAATGCCTAAGTGACCTCCTACTGGGGAGTCATGATAATAATTTATAACCAGGTCTATTAAAGATCGGGGAACATAAATTTTGATAGGGATACCTTTATGATTCTTAAGGCAAAGGGTCCCTTTGTTAAGACAGTAACGGCTAGAAGTTGCACCAGCTTCTAGTCCTGATATTATGGGATATAAAGTATCATCGGCTCGCTGTTGACCGCCGATGTCCTGAAAAGCTAAAGGAAAATTTGTTAAAAGGCTATTGCAAGTTATAGTACTCTCAGAAGGAGAGACTTGTTCCGGTTGGCTTTCTATTTCAAACATCCTAGAGAGAGAGTCTGCAATGACGTTTTGGGTGCCCCTAATATGTGTCACTTGGAATTTCAAAGAACTTAGCTTGGCAATCCATCGTCCCATTTTGCCTAGTTGTCTGGGACGGGCAAGTAGCCAGGAAAGAGCTTGGTTATCAGTTTCTAAAAGAAACTCGTGATGTTCGAGATACTGTCTAAATTTCTCTACTCCAAAGACTACGGCCAGGCATTCTGACTCATACGCAGAAGAGGCTCTTCTTTCCGCGGGTGTTAAGGTGCGGGAAGCATAGGCTATAGGTTGACGTACACCGTCAATTTCTTGGAGTAGAACTGCTCCCAAAGCGCACGAACTTGCGTCCGTTTGAAGGACAAAAGGTTTGTTGAAATTTGCCATGCGAAGTACGGGTGGTTGTGCGATGGCATTACGCAGGTGTTCAAAAGCAATGTCTTGCTCTTTGTTCCAAACGAACTTCTGTCCTTTCCGCCTGAGCAGATTCAGGGGAGCGGCATGCTCAGCGAAGTTAGGAATGAATTTAGAAAAAAAATTAACCATACCAATGAATCGTGACACAGCCTTTGGATTGGTAGGTCTAGGGAAAGTTCTGATAGCCTTGGTTCTATCTGGATCAATTTGCACGCCTCTAGCTGAAACTAAATGACCAAGGAAACTGATCTCTTTTACTGCAAAACGAACCTTATCGGGGTTGACCGTAAGTTTCGCTTCTCGCAATCAAGAGAGGACTTCTCGCAGATGATTAACATGCTCTTCCCAAGTTTCTGAATAGATGACTAAGTCATCAAGGTAATTGAAAACGAATTTAAATTTGATATCAGAGAAAACTTGGTCTAGAAGTCTGGTCAAAACTTGGGCTCCAGTACAGAGTCCAAATGGGTCTCGAGTAAACTGGTAGAGCAACCAGGGGGTACAAAAACTTGTGAGATGTTTAGAACTCTCGGTAAGTGGAATCTGATGGTAGGCAGAGTTGAGGTCAAACACAGTGAAATACTTGGCTCCCACAAACCAATTGAAACACTGGTGCAGATTTGGAAGGGGTACAGCTTCGATGACGATGTGCTGATTTAGTTTTCTATAATCGATGACCATCCTGGGTTTCTTCTCAGGATGCTGAACAAGAAAAGCCGGGGATGAATAGTTTGAAATACTTTTTTCTACTACTCCCTTGTTCACCAGGTCTCTGATGTGCTCCCTCAAGAATTGCATTTTTGGAGGGGCCAGTTGATAGGGCTGACTTTTCACCGGAATATTGTCCTTTAATTCTATGTGATATTTGATTAGGTCGGTGAGTCCTAATTCAGTGGTGAGGACATCAGGAAAATCGGTTATTAGTTTTGAGATCACCTTTTGACTCTCGTTACTAAGGTGACCCAACGGGTTTTCAGAGACCGGAGCAGTAGAGGACAAGTTAACAGTAGGAGGTATTGTTTTTTGAAAATTAACTAAATTGAATGGGTTAGCCTTATAAACACTGAAAGTGAAGGTGCCTTTGAACAAATCTAATACGAGTCGACTTTTAAGAAAAAAATCGGACCCTAAAATCAAAGGACACGATAGCTGAGGTGCCACTAAAATTTCAAAATTCCAGCTAAAGTGTTCAATTCTGAAATGCACTTGACAGGCAAGATTGATTGCTAGTTTCTCCCCATTGGCAGCGAGGCACTCCGATTTTACCTCTTGTATGGCTTTGATTACCTTTAAGGATTTTAATTTATTAAAGAGATCAATGGACATTATACTCCTAACTGATCCTGAATCTAACAAGGCATTAATTTTTAAGTTCTTAAATTGCACCTCTGCAAGGGGTAGGATCTTGTTATTTAAAGCTTTAGATTTTAAAGGTTTGTAAGTTTTCCTAGTAAGAGAGCCGCTTGCCATAGGAGAAAAACGAGGAACCTTATTTCTGTGCCGTATAAAAGAGGAACACTCCCAGATATAATGGCCAAATTGTTTACATAAAATACAGTTAGGCTTTAAGTTTACATTGTTGTACTTGCTTGTATTAAATTTTGCTGTGAAATTACTTCTACTTAAATTTGGTTTTGACTTGTTAAAAAGTGAATTGTTTCTATGTGACGCTTTGACTTTAGACTGAAAGGTATTTACTGTAGGTGCCTGTTGTGAGTATTTTGAGTAATTGGTTTTTGGTTTATAAAATGACCTATAAAAATGAATGTGACTAAAATCGGTTTTGTATAAAGGAGCTTTTACTGAGAGACCGACTATTTCTCGCCCCTTGAGTCGTTTTTTGAATTATGTGTGTATCTATTGTTCTGTTGGTAATGATGTTGTGCGGCATTTCTACATTGAGGGCTAGTGTGGCCTCTTTGACCACAACGATAACAGGTAACTGGAGACCTTAAGGGTACAAACGAAGGTTCTGGCCTGGAAGAATTTTTCACAACTGCTAATCTCTCTTTATCTGTATACAAGGTATTGTTGACCTGTGCGCAGAGTGCGTCCAGATCATTAACGTTTGTTGGCTTGGTTGCAAACACCAGACAGTTTCTGACCTCCGGCGAAAGAGCCTCGACTATTACCTGAGTTATCTCAGCTTCTTCTTCTTCTAGTGGGCGGTCCAGAACCTTATGCACGTCAGCCTCTAGGGCTTATTGCGCTCCCACAAAGGATGATGGTCCCTCAGTTCCTCCTGTCCAGATTCAAAAGCCCATTGAACTTTAGAATCTGTTTGACAAGGTTCTCCTGTGGTATGTTTTGTCCTTTGTGCAGTTTGCCAAAGGTTTCATAGCTCACCTGTTCGAGTCTCTCACACTCATATATTAGGTGTTCCGCAGTTTCCTCCTGCAAGCCACATATCCTGCATGTAGGGTTTCCAATGAAGATTCCCATGTTCTTCATGTGTTTACGAAGGTGACTATGCCCTGTGATTAGAGCGACCACCTCCCTTACCTTGCACCTGCTCAGTGACAGGATGTCCGATGCAATCTGTCTAGATGGACCTAGAAGTGCGAGTTTGCTCATCCGCAATCCAGGGATGCCTCGCCACCTTCTTCCATGCTCTAGCTCTGCCCAGTCCGCCACAGCTTTTATAGCTGTTGCCTTGGATATACCACAGAACGGTTGTGGTCCCATGAATTCAGATGCTGCTGCCTTGTTCGCCAGCTGGTCTGCACATTCGTTTCCATCTACTCCAACATGTCCTGGCACCCAACATAGTGTGACTTTGTTGAGGCCCGCCAGCTGTTTTGTGGATTCGGCACATTCCCAGACTAGTTTTGACCTGAACTCGTTTGAGCTCAGGGCTTTTAAAGCTGCCTGGCTGTCTGTGTATATGCAGATTTCTTTATTCGAATGTCCTAGCTTGAGATTTTCTCTGACACATTCCAATAGAGCCGTGATTTCTGTTTGGAATACAGTTGGATGTTCCCCCATTGGCAGCACACATTCCTGCCTTGGGTTCCCACCACATATCCCTGCACCTGAGCTCTCCCTTGTTTTGGAGCCGTCAGTGTACCATTCCAGCTCACACCTAGGGAGGGGTCTCCTTCCTTCTGACCATTCCTCGCGGTTTGGTATTACCACTCGGAAGGGCTTTGAGAAGGAGTATTTTATTTTCATATGGTCTGAGATCATATCAAGAGTCTGATCTCCTACCGCCAATGTTGTAATTCTAGAATGTCCCATATTATCTCAGCTTCACTTTTATTTATCAGGAGCACCTGCGCTGCTTCCTTTATATCGCTAACAAAATGGTGGAGGGTCTCTTTCTGCCCCTGGGGACGAAAAAAGAGATCCTGCTCCAAATTTTTGCGACGTTTAGCAGGTATGAAAGATAGCAAGGCCTCTCTATGAAAACCAGAAAATGTCTCGTGCTTACATAAACAGGAACTTAAAGGTTCCTTTGCATAAGGCATTAATACGGTTAAAATATTTCGCTTTATGTCAGGGTACATCCTGCACAAGGTTAAAGCAATCTTAATAAATTTGATAAGTTTCTCCAGATCAAAACCGTCGGTAACCGGAATCGTTACTATTAACTTTTCCGCTGGATGATTTAATTTATTATAAAAAAAATCTGACGAGTGCTGTTGAGTAACGCAAACAGCCCTCGGCATGACGCTGGGGGTGGTCAAATTCTTCCCGGAGTCGTCGAAAATAATTAAAGGCTCCTTAGAAGGAGCTGACACGCTAGGCAAACCGGACACCAAAGGCTGCGTTAAGGTATTATCATTTAGAAGTTTATTCTGGTTTAGCTGTTGAAATTTACTCTTACAAATTTTTAGATGTGCTAATAATGATTTTAAACTGGTTGCTGCTTCTGAATTTATGTGTAAGTTTAGCTTTACCAGAACCAAATTCAAAAGATTTAGCCTTCCTTCATAAAGATTCAGTCTATTTTCTAGTTTCGCGACTTTTTCTAAATTAGTGACATCAACGTCCAAAACATCTTCGCTCAGGTCTTCCAGAGAATCCCTGGCTAGTTGCAGTTGTTCAACCAGCTCATCATCTTTTATAACAGAAATATCAGGTTCTGTTTTAGCCAGGAGGAGGCTTCTTAACTCACTTCGCATAGCCCTGACAGTATCACAGTTTCCCCCGCGTATCACAACCTCAAATAAAATTTCCGACCTTCACAGGTAATCCACAATCTTAACTAGATCCATTTTAAACGAAAGAAGAACAAAAATGCCAACTCAAACGAACAGGAAATTGTTATTTAAATTTTTTTTTGTATTTATTTATTTTATATATATTTTTGTATTTTTATTTGTTTTACTAATTTTTTTGTATTCTATTTATTTCGTTGCTCGTTTGAGCTAACCCTGTCCAAAGAAAGAGAGAAAAAAAAAACAAATCGGAAATTTCATAAAAAAAAAATATCTGTTGTTGAGATAAAATGTAAAGTGAGGAATTAATAGACGAGTCGCTGCGCAACAGGTTAAGTTCAGTTCAATTTTACAAAAAGGAAGGTAACCACGCTCTGCGGCCAAAAACATGTGCCAGTCTGTGACAAAATTAGGAAAGCGTACTGGGTAACCAAAAGACGGCACATGTCAACCTCCTATCAAAAGTTACTTTAAAAAGAGATACACAAAATATTTAAATAATTATGTTATTTGCTCACCTTAATTGACGAACCTGAAACCTTGAATCACCCATTCACAATGGTATAACAAAGAAAACTCGTTAGAAGGTTTAATAAACAATTTTGTTTATTATAAAAAAATAGTAATATGCCCTTAAGAAAATTACAAAAGATTTATGCGCCCTTAATGAAAGTTTACAATTTAATTATACATCTTTATTAAAACAAAATAAACAAACCCTTCCCTTAAATTTAATTATTAACAATCCCACCCAATTATTTCAAAAAAAGTTTTTTATACAGAAAAATATATCAATACATAGTTGCACAAAGTTAGGTGTTGTGTATCATAACAACAGAATAAATTGTTTAACAAGAATGGTAGAGTTTACCTATGTAAATGCACTTAACCTAACATTTGTATGTATATGAAATTAAATCTATCTATTATATTATATTTTATAGTTGGCCAACTTAACTTAAGGTTTTAGAAAAATATTAAAGTAAAAGGTGAAAGAATATATATATATATGTGTGACGTCACTAAAGGAATTTGGGTGAAACCCTGGGGGTTTGGATTAATCTAAATTTTGCTAGCATCGCCTCCCAATTTTTTTTGTTAAAAGAAAATTTTCAAAAAAAAGTTTTTTATATATCTATACATATAGCCTTAAAAAAAGATCAACTCAACCTCATAACAAATCACATAAAACAAATCACTTTTGATGAAACAGAATTACTTTGTAGACTTATAAGGTTATTTAAAGTTGGCGGTGATACATAAATATATATTATAACTGTAGAGTACTTAAAGAAATGTAGAGTTTAAAGTTGAAAAGACCATGAAGCAGAATTAAATGTAGATTTGAGTCAGGCACAAAGTTGGATTAGGCCTGGAGTTGAAATAGTCCTAGTTGTAATAATCCTCTACTTGAAATATGCCATTAGTTGAAATAGGCCATTAGTTGAAATAATCCTTTACTTGAAATAGGCCATTAGTTGAAATAGTCCTTTACTTGAAATAGGCCATTAGTTGAAATAGGCCATTAGTTGAAATAATCCTTTACTTGAAATAGGCCATTAGTTGAAATAGGCCATTAGTTTAAATAATCCTTTACTTGAAATAGGCCATTAGTTGAAATAGGCCATTAGTTGAAATAATCCTTTACTTGAACCAGTGTATAACACTAAAAGGTCCAAAAGAAAAAAAAACAAGGAGCATTAGATGTATGCTTAAAATATGTAAAACAATCATTATACAAGTTTCACTTGGTCATTCTATAATGCAGGCATTAAAATTATTCATGTTCAAACACATGTTATACATGCATGGCACATGTTAAATTACTTTCTAGTATAGTTTCCAGTATCAGATTTAAGTCCTTTTTAAACAATTAACTGACTGTAGGTTGAATAGAAAATTACTACAGTGCTTATTAAAGTTAATTTTCAGAATTTCAATTAATTATAATTAGGCTATAACATAGGCTATGAAATTGTAATTTAGCAGTCAAGTTTTTTACAATGGTAAATAGATTTGAAAAATATACAGAATCAATTTATTATTGCCAGTAGGCTCTTATAATAAAATGAATTTAATATTGAAAGAAATACATATTTATTCCTACAGCATATTTGAGTTATTTCAAGAGTTCTGGTAAGCAACAGGTTTGAAATACAATTTAGTGAGGTTAAATAGTAGAGTTACCTGGTAAGCGGAGATTGGCTCTAAAACATAATTAAAGTAACTTGTCCAAAGAAGACAAAAGAGTAAAGTTTAATTATTTACAAACTGAAATTGAACTAAACTTAACACATGGTTTGTGGTCTTCCAATGTGAAGCTTGAAACGAGTTGCAGAATAATTACAGAATGAAGTTACTAGTCATGATCTCTTGAACAGAAAAACGATCAGCTGTCGCCACAGCCTTTCGTATTTCATGCAGGCCGAGTTAAGAGTCAACGCTCTGTAGACTCTATGTTCGTTACAGTTAGTGCAATTGTCTGACGATAGTGCGCGCTGGTCGTTTACGCATTTGTCAGTCGGTTTTGTATCGCGCATGTAATAACGGCACATCTTGTATTGCAAGAATCCATCGCATTAGGCGGGCACTTAAAAGTTTGCATGTTTTTAAGAAAGTGAGATCATGATTGTCCATGGTTAAGTCGGTTCCATAAATAATATATCTAGTTTTCTGCAAACAATAAATGATAGCCAATGCCAATAACTCCTTTTCGGTCGTGGTGAAGCGTTGTTCAGTCGATTGTAAGGACCTAGGTTGATAGAAAAACTATAGCCTAGCTTTTTTCTCTCCTTGTGTATTTATTTGGTAAAGGTGGAAAGAATTTTTGAAGGTTTATTTTTCTTTCAATAAATGTAAAGTTACAAGACTTCCTATTTTCTATTCAAGGAATTTTGTTACATCTTAGCAATGCTCAGCTTAATTGCCTGTTTCACCCCGTAGCTTAGTAACTTATACTTCCACAAGAGATTAGCCTACATTTAGCCTAGGCCCTGTAAGGATAAAAAAAAGTTATCCACTTCCAGTAACGTTGAATAGAGAAAAAACATCAAATTATTTATGGTATATATTTATTAAGTTTGCATTGTAGGCCTAAACTACATTTTAATAAATAGCCTAGGCCTACAGCATTACTATGGCTGAATATCACTTATTTCTTCATTAGCCTATGATGATGATGATATATTAGCAAAGATGCTAGGCTTTAGTGGATAGTAAAGTTAGTACCGGTACCTCGATATGAAAATTGTTGGAAATAATGTCAAAAATAGGTAAGTTTATGTTATTTATTAATTTAAAAAACAATTTTATTATAATTTCAAAAAAGGTGTCTGCCATTTTCGATCCGCATTCTAGAATGTATTTCTGTTTTTTTTTTTTTTATGGGCAGGGGTCATGTGATACATTATTTTGATAAAGAATTTCAAGAGAAACCAACGGTGAAATTTGCACATCCATCTTAACCGATTAATAAAGCGGCAAAAAAACTAACAAAATCGTGTTTTTACCGATTTTGCCCCATTTTGGTTTACTGCTTAAAAAAAAATTACTTATTATTGTTTTTGAATTCAGAATTTAATAAGCTTTCAAACGATATGCCACACAATGATATTTGGGAGTATTTGGTTGAACCACTCGAAATAAATTTTGAAAAAATCAAAATGGCTTACCATACAATTTTTAAATGGCAAGGTAGCATTTCATGTAGCATTTCGTTTTAAAGGTCTATTTATAATGAACAAATTTTGTATTTAATATTTTTTCTATCTCTTATAGTTAGCTAGCTAGAAATAAATTAGAATTTGATTTGTTTGGCTTTATTGAAAAATCTGTAAAATACAGTTCGAGCAAACTAGGAGTGCGTTTGGCCTAATGGGCGTGTCATCCTTTCTACTTCTCCTTAAACCTGCCTTGGCGGTACAACCAATTCCACATTAAAATAGGTTCACAAATAACATTTAACTGAGAAAATGGACAGCGTCTTTCATTCTTATAAATTTACCTACTTGATTACAACCTTTATATAAAAAAGTATTTCACCTTTTAGAGAAAACTATGACAAATATCTATAAATAAGTAAGGTTTTGTTTCATAAAAAAAATATAAATGTTATAACGGTCAGGCAAAATTTTACAAACTTTTTCATAAAATAAAAACGATGACAACAAATGTTCAAAGCGAGAAATTTTTGTACATTTAGGCGAAAAGAAAACTTTTTCGAGAAAGTTGTTGATAATCAGTGGAATTAACTTTTTTATTTGAAACAATTTTCTGTACGACCCTTTGTTTAGACTGGAGGAAGGTAATTCCTGTAATGAAAACATTTTGTGCTTGTTTGACATTGATTTGGTGCGATCCTGGCTGTTCCGTAGGTCCACTACAATGACACCTTAATACTTTCTTGCTTTAATCATACTGTATTTAAAGTTTTAGGTTTTGTATTCTTTTAACATTGTATTGTTAGTCGCCAGGTTGGTCAAAGTTAGTAAATGTACATACGAAAATTTTGTGGGAAAAGTAAACATTATGATGTAAGGGGGAAGGGTATCTCAGGAAATACTTCCTGCCTTCCTGTTCTCTTTATTTGTCGATTCCAAAAACGCATTCTCTTCATAATTTTTAACACATGCTCAAAAGATTTGCTATTTTAACTGTTGTTGCTATTTAACTGTTGTAAATAAAACTAACAACAAACTAAAATAATCCAACCCGAATTCGAGAAGTGTTTCTGAATATTTTTATTTATTATAATGCATAGAATCCGATCCTGTATTATAGCACGATAAGGTTTTTTGTGACATCCTGTATATATTTATAAATAAAACAACTAATTTTGACACGTCCTGTTCACATAACACAAATTAGGGTTACAAACTACAGTGACAAACTAGGGTGTACAGTGAAGAACAGAGCTCTATTTTTTTTTATTGAGGTTGTACTGATGACGTTGGACACAACAAATAAAGCGTGGGGGCCCCACTTTACTTCCCCTCTTGAACGCATTCCCGGAGTGAGGAATCTGTACATCATAGTATTTAAGCACTTACTCAAAATTCAATGAATTAAATTTTCAAAATGTTTTCCTCTAACTGCCTGACGGTGGGCTAGCCGATTATAAAATGAACGAACTGCATTAACCAAAACTGACACAGAAACCTTTCTTGAATTTCATTTTTCAAATTATCAATATTTCTAGGTTTAGTTTGGTAGACGATACGTTTAATGTTGCCTCATAAGAAATATTTCAAAGGAGAAAAGTCAGGTGATCTTGCAGGCTATTCGACTTCGTTCCTTCGACTTGGAAAAGCCACAATTCAAATATTGCGTACTAGATGACCAAAATATGTTGAACGCACCATCTTGTTGATATCGTAGGCCTACATTTTGAATATGGTTTGTATTTGTCGAATATTTTTTTCCTTATGCATTGCTGCATATTTATCAGCATTTAAATTGCCATCCTATGAAAATGGGGCCTATAACTTGCTGTTCAACAATCCCCATCCAAACAATAACTTTCAATGGATATTGAGTATAAGATTCTTCATACCAGTGCGGGTTTTCATCAGACCAGTATCTGTAGTTTCGTTTCTTTATTTCGCTATTTAATAAAAAAGTTGCCTCATCGCTGAAAACTATTCTATTTAACAAATTATTATCATCATCAATTTTAGCCATCATATAATTTTGCAAAACTCCATTCTACGATCAAAATCTTCATAGGAGAATTCCTGCACTAAGTGCACTTTAAATGACTTAAAATTGTTTATCTTTTAAAATTTTAAGAACAGAATGTTTCAGCTCTTTAGATTGTTGTTAGGGGTTGTTATTACATTTTCACCCTTTAGCTGCACATGAAACTTATTTACTTTTTATGTGTTTTGTGAGAAATAAATATACATAATTTCAGTTTTAAGGAAAGTAAACAAACAATATTTATTATAGTCTTGGGGGATGTTTCAACCCTTAAAGGATAAATATAGCAATATGTGTACCAAATTTCACTTAACTATTTTTTTAACTTCCCGCTAAGAAAATTGAAAATTTTCTAAAATCGGGAAGTTATTGGTTTCACCCTGTTTTTTGAAAATCGAGTATTCATCAGATCTCGACGTTTTGAGGTCCTAGGAATCTTCCCTGACCACTCCCGAGAGGGTGTCACCCTGTCTGTATGTATGTGTGTGTGTATGTAAGTATGTGACCCGCTTATAACTTTTGAACGGCTTAACCGATTGGATCCTACCAAACTGCGTTCTAAAGAGTTCCATCAAACTTAGATTTCCTGAAAATTTCAACTAATTCGGACCGGTAGGTTCTGAGAAATTTCGAAAAAACTAAGAAATAAATTTTTTTCAAATCAGGTTTTTTTGGAATAACTTTTAAATGGCTTTACCAATCAATTCCAAAATCTAATCAGCTTTTAACCTTGAAAAGCGACGTCGATCGCTACCAGTCCGGTCAAAATCGGTTAATTCGTTCGTGAGATATCGTGAACAAAAGAAAATAAAAAAATCATCAGAAAAATTTTTGTTGTCGATTCTTTCAATGGACTCGAAAAACTGCATCGATTGCCGCAAATCGCATAAAAATCGGTTGATTCATTCAAAAGTTATGGCAGTTCAAAATTTCCAAAGCGGGAAGTTACAGGGATGGCCTTTAGGGTCAACCGTTTTCCAAATTTTTTATATTCGGTATTCAATTAATATTTATAGTTTTAGGGGTGTTACTATATTTTTACCCCTTAAAAGAACGTGATAAAATGTAAAACTGGTTTATATTACCTATGTAACTTGTAAGAAATAAATGTACAACATTTCAGTGTTCTAGGGTTAAGAAAAGTATGCAAATAAATATCTATTGTTTTAGGGGTTGTTACTACATTTCCATCCCTTTACAGAACGTGATAAAAAGAAATATTTGTAAGAAATATTTACAAAATATTAGCTCTCTAGCTTTAAGGAAAGTATAAAAAAAGTATAGGCCTATTTATTGTTTTTTTAGGGGTTGTTATCACATTTTCACCCCTAGCAGCACGTAACAAAGTGTAAAACTGGTTTACTTTTTATATATGTCGTGTTAGTAATAAATGTACAAAATTTCAGCTTTCTAGCTTTAAGGAAAGTTGTATAACAAACAATATTTATTGTTTTGGGGGTTGTTTCAACCCTTAAAGGCCAACATTTTTAAAATCCTTTCTTAGTGCACCTCTAGTGCCTATGAAAAATTCGTGTACCAAATTTTACGGTCCTAGGCGGTAGGGTTTTTGAGATATATATCAAACAATATTTATTGTTATAGGGGTTGTTTTAACTGATCAGAAGATGCTGAGTTCGAATCTATTTATTTTTTTTTATTTATTTATTTATTTCCATATAACAAATTTCACAAATACAAAGTTACAACAAATATAATACTATGTGGAATAGTGCCCACATAGGCACGAGGCCTGTGCGTGGACACGAGTCGTGCACAACAAAAAATGTAATTTATGATAATAAAAGAGAGAAAAAAAGAAAAAACAAAATTTGTTTAGTGTAAAAAATAATAAATAAGATCAGCATCAGAACAACAACGTCACTTCAGTGACACCACAAAATATCCATGTAAACAAAACACTATGCGTACTCCGATGAAATTGCGGACTCACAATAGTCTCTTCCTACTTCCCGCAACCATAAAGTAATTTGCCTTTTATAAACCTTAATTTCATAATTACTAAATAATCTCAAGTTTCTTGGAATATTACGAAAAAGGATCTGTGATAAATAGTACGAATTTGTGGTGGATACAGATTTATAAAGCCTATCTGTCCTTATACCCACTGTTTGAGAATGCCGTGTAAAATGTGAATGGTTCAAAAAGGACAAAATGGAATTTGAATTCTTATGCAAAAAAGTTAAGAGAGTTTTTATAAAAAGTTGTCTGATATTAACTACGTTAAAAAGGTTAAACAGCTCTTCAGATGGGTGTCGTTTTGGTTTACGCAGCGCCATTTTCATAACTGATCTCTGAACAACATCTAAAGGGGCCAGAATGGATTTACAGGCACATCCCCAAACTATTATCCCCCCCAAAAGCAAAGATTGACAATATGCAAAGTACAACTGTCTTATTTCACAAAAATATAATATTTCATTTAAATTTTTAAAAACATAAATTAACTTTCTAATTTTTCGACTCAAATAGTCAACATGAGCAGACCAATTTAAACGTTTATCAAACAGGACACCTAAGTATTTGTAAGTGTCAACTCTATCAATGTCTCTACAGGCACAGTACTTACTTAAGTAATTCCCACACGAATGCAACTTAACGCTTTCGTAGGGACAATCACTATTGGACCTAAGGGCTATAGGAAGGAACTTTGTTTTAGATATGTTAAGTGTTAAACAATTTTGATCAAACCACTTTTTCACTACCGACAAATCCCTTAAAACCTTCCCGTGTACTTCTTCCCAACTATTACCTTCGAATAAAATAGCCGTATCGTCCGCAAATAGGTAAAATTTCCCGTCTATATTGATTTTAGACAAATTATTTATATAAATTAAAAAAAGAATGGGTCCTAACGTCGACCCCTGAATGACGCCATATTCCACTGGCTGAGGTTCACTATTTACTCCACACACTGACACCATTTGTTTCCTGTTGGACAAATAGCTTTCGAACCACAAGTACGCATTACCACGAACCCCGATTAAGTCCAATTTATTGAGCAATATTTGTCTATCTACCGAATCGAATGCTTTAGCTAAATCCAAGAAAACTATAATAATTTTCCTATTACCATTGATCCCCTCATTAATATTTCTATTTAAATCAAATAAAGCATTTGAAATATTGGTGTCCCTTCTAAATCCATACTGGCACGCAGACAAGAGATTATTAGCATTTAAGTATGACACTAATTGATCTTTTACAATTTTTTCAATTATTTTGGAAAACACGCTGAGCATAGAGATAGGACGAAAATTACCTAAATCCTCCAGATCTCCAGCCTTATATAGGGGAACAACCTTCGCCAATTTAAAAGCTTCTGGAAACTTACCCGACTCAATACTTAAGTTTATGATATGATGAAGGGGCTTTACAAGAAAATTACAGTTGCTTTTTAAAAGTGATGCTGACATCCCATCATATCCAGGAGCAGACCCACCTCGAAGTTTACTAATATATTGCAAAATGGTATTTTCATCAACAAAATTAATCCTAAACACTCCTTTAGCCCTGAAGTCGACGTCATTTATTACCGGAGTACCACTAGAGTCAATAACTATAGCCAAATTATGACCTACCGTGGCAAAAAAGTCGTTAAAGTTACTTGCAATGTCTTTACATATGTTCGGACTCATAACAGCACCCTTTGAAAATTGTCCAACTGGGAAAGTTTCTTTCTTCCTTTTGTTACCCGAAATTTCATTCACCGTTTGCCAAAAAACCGTAGGGTTATTTATATTTTCATTTATCTTATTCCTGTAATATAAGTGTTTAGTAAACTTTATAATGTTTGAAAGTTTATTTTTATAACTTTTGAAATATCTTTTAAGTTCAGTATTAAAGGGCTGTTTAATTACCATCTTACTTAACTTATCTCTTTTACGAATCGATCTTATTAGTCCAAGTGTTATCCACGGTTTAATTTTAAAAAATCTAGTATTTGAGTTTAAAATGACGCGTTCAGATTTTTTAATACTACGGTTTATAATATCAGTAAAACAATTACAACTATTGTTTAGGTCAGTTTCGGCAATAACTGTACTCCACGATTGTTCTCTCATAACCGTTTTAAATACCGATTTATCGATGTAGAAATTTGGCCCGATATGTTTCGCTGTATGATTGGTTGTCGGGAACTGTATTTCCAACGCGACACTAAAATGGTCCTTTATGCTTGTGTGAAACACAGCTGATCGTACATCATTATAACAAGAATGCTTTACAAAAATATGGTCAGTACAAGTCTGGCCGTATGACGTCACTCTAGTCGGAACATTTATTGCACTAACAAAACCTGTCTCTGTCATAACACCCAAGTAACGTTCTACATTGCCATCGGGTTTAAGTAAATTAATATTCATATCACCCAAACATATATAACTTTTATCTTTATTAGTACCACTATAAAGCTTTTCAAGTCCATCAATAAGGTCCGTAATGCTACTGTCATGAGTCCTATAGAGAGCAAGAATATTAAACTGTTTACTGTAAAAAGTAAACTCAATAGATAACCCATAAACGCTTCCCAATACGACCTCTGCCCCTGTCACAAACAATCTTTTATTGGCATAGATAACGATACCGTCACTCCTATTTACCTTCCTAAATGTTCTGAACAATTCAAACCCTTCCAAAACTAAGAAATCCGTGTCCTCGCCAACCCAAGCCTCTGTTAGTATTATTAAGTCAAAATCTATTTTAAGAGTACTTAAATAGATTAATAAATTTTCAAAATTCTTCAAATGGCTTCTAATATTCATGTGAAAAATTTTTAATTTGACATTGTTGTTCTGTGCGAAAAATTTTGAAAATTCAAAACTATCTTGATATTCAGTGCATTCAATGTTATTAAAACTGTCTATTTCATCATTTAGCTCCAAACCGGAAAAGTCTTTATACAAAATATCCCCTCAGTCCCGCCTGTTATGTTGTACATTACTATGTGCCCTTACAATATGCACAGTTAACAAAAATAATCAAATTACAAACAGTATAAACATATTTAAAGTAAAAACACCTAAATTATAGTTTAATTAAATAATAATAGTCTAATATAATAATTAATTAGAAATCAATGACATCTAGGCTAGGGAGACCAGATATCTAATCATATCTGTGGTTTGAGGGTAGGAGGGCGGAAGTAAAGTAAACGGTGGTTGGCTCGCTTCCAAGCTGACGGGATATGACTAGTTATCTGGTCTCCGGCTGTGGCTGTTTTGCATAATTTTACTAAAGTAATTAATTATGTATGAATATATACATTTACTAAAAAAAACCAGGAAAACGACATTTTATGTAATTTAAAAATTTAATAATAGTTCAGGATAGTGATTTTATACTACCATACCATGTACGAAGATAGGAGGTACCGAACCAAAAAAAATTTATTTTGTTGTTTTTTATATTTTGTCTTTAATCTTAATTTCTCGAAAACCATATTTTAACATAAATTACCTGTTTTCTCAGAAACTACTTGAAGTAGGCCTACTTACTCCAAATTTTTACCACCTTGATTGATAATAAGAATACACATACCCTACCTCTTTGAACCATTTTGGATGAAAAACAAATATTTTAAAAATAAGTATATCTTTATAAAATTGGAGTAAAACTTACCTACTATTAGGCTATTACAGCATAATTTTTGTTAATTACTTTAAAGTGTTGAAAGTGGTAGGATTAACATTAAATTAGGTATAAAACAGGTGGTAAAAATTTTAAATTTATATCTTCAGTACTTTCAGAGATAATGGGTCATCAATATTGCAAAATTAACATTGCGATAATAGGGACGTCCGTCTCCCCTTAAAACAATTTTTCCCCCTTTTTTTATCATCTTTACTTTAGGATGTGCCAGTTAAACTAACTATGAGTTTAGTTGAATAACTCATGGAAATAGCCAACACCAATTGTATTCGAACTGACGAACCCTAGCATATAATGTCCCCGACTTATATTTCGTAAAAGGACACTAAAAATATTAAGATATCTTTAAGAAGAATATTATACCGTACTGGTAATGCAAAAACAGAAGTACTACTCTCAAACTAAACAAATACAAAATTGATTTTTTTCTTAAATCTAGGCTCTATACAAAAAAAAAAAAATATGTAAGGAATCATTGGAATACTTTTTTTTAAATGTTAGCATATTCTGTCCTTGCAAATTTTGATTTTAGTAAAGTTTGAATGTGGTAGGGGCTTATATTAGAATGTGTCTCTGATAATTTTATAATGTAAATGTAGGCCTACCTTAAAACAAATATTACAGTGTAGGTAATTTGATCAACATATTATAGGGTGAACAGGGGTAAGTGGGGCCGCGGGGCAAGTGAAGCCAATGGTTGCCACAGCCTTGGAAATAATTATTTCAGTAAAAAGATGGCAACATATGTTTTTTTAGGATGTTTCCTGACATATTTCACTTTGACATACTTTTTTCACGCGTTAAAAAAAAACCTTATGTTTCGCAACCGAATGGAAGTGCCAGGGTCGAAGTTTGCATGACTAACCGCAGATTGCAAAGACCTAGACTAAAAGTTGTATGTGTTCCTGGTAGTTTTTATGTATAGATTCAGCCTGTATGAGCCATTTTGCTCAATAATGCATATTTAAAAAAAATATGGTAGTGGCATCACTTAATTTTCGTCATGGGGCAAGTGGAGCCACAGAGCATGGGGTAACTGCAGCCAGTACTGAAACAATATTTGTTTTTTATTTTAAAGGATGTATCTTACTTTTATTAATGTTTTAATCCTTTTATTTTGCTTTTGAAATATAATTTTCCTCCTACAGTAAAAATAACAACTATGCTGACCTCCTAATTAATAAAATAAACATTTAAGTTGGTTAATAAATAGTAATAAGGTGTTTACTTAAGTGTCTTTTTTTAATGAAAAAAATATGTTAAGGGTGAATTTTAGTTAAATAGGAAAGGACCACAATCATTATTCTGGCTGTACAAGTGTGTAAATTGGTTTGATTAACAGAAAAAAAAATTTAAGTTAAATTTAAAAAGATATTTTCTAACTAAAATGTTAATAAAATCATGCCCAAGAGGTCAGAGAAGAATAATAAACATTTAAGGACATTAATAAGTTGTTATTTTATTAGTTTCAATCAAATTTAGTTTCAAATTTCACAGATTTTTGCGATGGCGTGTTCTCCAACGCGAAAAGGTTCATAATTCCTAGAAAATTATTATATCTCAGTGATTTAAAAACTGCCTGAATCAGTGAAAAATATGGACTATAATCCACTTGCCATATCACTCCTCTAGGCATGCTTTAATAGGAAACTCAGGCCTTGGCTGCATTTACCCCGATCGCTGGGGTAAGTGGAGCCACACGACATGGTCACAAAAAAAAAAAAAAATTCCCCAAAAACACTGTTCAGGATTTTTTTAAAAGGACTACATCACTTGATAGCCAACAAAACAAAGATAAGGCATGCCAAATTTCATTAATTTGCATCAAATAATAACTTTGTAAAATTCAGTTCAAAGTTGAACTAGTATGCAAAAACGTAGCCCCAATTACTCCACCCTAGCATGAAGAAAAACGAATGGGTGTATATATCTCAAGAATTAAAGTTTAGTTAGTTTATGCTTGGAAACTTATTATAATACAATTTTATATAGCCTACATTATTTAGTTAAATCATAAGACTTACTTACTTTTAAGGAAGTACAAAAAATAAAATGTTTACTATGTTAAACAATGAATTTGTGTCAGTAGAATTATTTGCTAAAAATAGGCATTATTATTATTTTTCAGGTCAATTATATAAAATTAAAAGTAATAGAGAAAACATAGTTAGTCGTAAAGATGGTGATCTTCTTCTGGCTGGTGATCAGTCAATTAGTCGCCGACATGCAATGATAACATTTAATGTAAGTATTTTCTTTTATTTATTGAATAGTAAATTTTATATTATTCAATTTCTTTTGGTCCCTAAATTTTCTATAAATTTTGTATTCTGAGTTAATTTATGCTTGACAATATGGTACGTTCGGTAGTTTATTGGTGTTGGATTATCCGAGGAACTGAAATAGTTTAGTAAAATAATTTATTTAATGTAGTAACTGCTCCACAGATTATATTTAACTCTCAACTTGAAAAATCAAACTCTTTATACTACGAAGCATTTACAGTAGAGCTTCAATAATCCGGATTAATTGCTATCATCCGGGTTATCAAAATGTCCGGATTTTCGAAAAGAACAAAAATACACCGTTTGACACCTCAAACATAAAGAAAACTTGCTAAAACCGTTAATAATTCACTTTAGTGGTTAAATAATTTCAGTAGGCCTAGATAAATAAAACCATTACTACATGTAGGCCTAATACAAAAGTTAAATATTTTAATGATATAATATATGTTACGTACATACTGTAGGGCTTTGTATACGGGTTAAAGTCACAAAATAGGACAATTTTTGTCCCTTTAAAAAAAATATTTTATGACAAAAATAAATTTTTATATTTCTGAAACACTTTTTGCCTTCTCAGTAATCAAGTTGCATGATAAAAAGTTACTATTTTTAGTGACTAAAATATGTTTCTTTTCTGAGAAATACAAATCGGTCACTGTCCTTGACCAGCCATCTTAATGTTGAATAACAAATAAATAAAACAATCAAGGAGATCGATAATCAGGGCAAAAATGACATAGAAGAAATGTTTTGTTTAGGTTATGTGATATTGCTTTTCAACTTTCCGCAATAAAATTTCGAAGATTTTGGTACCACCAGGTTTTCTACGACGTCTGTGAGTGCTTATATCTTGTTTACAGGAAAACAGGCACACACAAAATTACCGCTTTATTTCAATACTTCGGCATTCTAATGCGAGCCGAAGTAGATAAGTAAGTAGGTAATACATTTTATTATTTTTATCCGAAAAGTTATAGATTTAGCGGTAAAATTAGATTGGTGCAATAAATATTACGGTAATTTTTAGAGTGTCCTATTGGTATTTAAGTAATGAGATGTTTCTTTTGAAAATGCTAGTACATAAAAATACCCTAAACGTATACATACACGCAACACAACTACTATTTTTCTAATTATTATAATTTCAATTGATGGGCAATCGGCCTGTATTCAATATTTATTAAATGATGGTTCGATGAACTACCGACCCTCTAATATTTATTAAATAAGAACGGGTCTATGGTCCATCGATATGATGTGTAATAGAGCCATTGCTTTTATTTTAAAACTTTAAACATATCGGTTCTATAGCCCATAATATTGATGGTCCATAGACCCGTTCTTATTTAATAAACTAGGGGGCTTCGCGTCCCAACCCCGCCTCTGCCTTTGGCCTCAGATGGCTGCTTCGCTTTGCTCGCAGTTGGAAAATTCGCTAAAGAATCTCGTTAATCTTTGGCTCGTTTGTACATATGTGACTGAGCACAAATCAGCTGTTTTATTTGGCAGCTGATTCAAACTCATTAAACATTATCTCCATAAGATTAACATGGAAAATTTGAAGGATTGTTTGGCGGAGCTCTTTCTCCTGTTAATAGCGGCTAAAGAGATGATTGGATCTTGAATCTGACGGAAAATCTCTCCTTTGAAATTTAATTTTCTACAACTTTTGTATTTAACATTTTTTGCTATCTCTTACCGTTTTCTTACTAAATGCGCTCAAAGTGGGAAATTGAAGAAATTGAAAAAATCTTTCCCGCCCAAAAGTTGCTTCCAAAATTAAAAAATGTTAAATTCTGGCAATTTTCCCAAAAGTTTCTCGTCGAGAGCTTTAATTCAAGTATGAGGTCGAGGGAGGTACGATTACTGGAAGCAGGAGTGCCCATCCCCCCCAAAGCCTATGGCGCAAATCACCCCAAAACCTCCCTGTGGGTTCCCTCTCCCAAATGAAGTAGACATTTTATGCCATTTTAGCAAAAGAAAAAAAACCTAATTACGCATAATTATTTTTTTTTCTTAAAGGGTTATTTTATTCTCTGAAAATCTGAAAACAACCCATTAGGTAACTTAAAGTTTACAGTTAAATCCAATAACTTATTAAAGTTTTTCATAAAAATATGTTTATGGAAAAAAGGAGGCTCTATGTAATTTATAAAATAATACAAATAACACAAATTCAGTAAGATTTATTAACAAAAACAACACATTACTACTTTTGAAAGTAGCAGAAGACATCATAATATTAAATAAGTTCTTTAACCTCTAATGCTTGGTGAAAAAGAAATCCTTATTATTGGTGGTAATCGCATGTAATGTAACATGTTAAAGTATTAAACCAGCTATTCGAATTTAATAAAAAAAGTAATATATAGTTGAACAATACAAAAATAAATTTACATTCATTGATAATAATTAAGAAAATGTTGTAAGAAAATAACAATAAAAAACTACAATACATTTTGAAGACCAGTAGTAGGTACTTAACCGATTTGGAAGAATACAAAAACATAATACAAAAATAAATTATATTTCATGCAACACAAAATTGATGGACAGCCAAATCACAAATCAATCTATTAATTACATACCGCAACGTCGAAGACAATCAAATAATAGCACATGTAATACAGGGTTTAAGACCTGAAATTTGCGAACATATAATAACAATGGAAATAGAACACTAGACCAAAGAAAAAAACCTAAATCACCAAAAAAATACTTAAGAATCGCGGAAAACCACAATAGCACGGGAACTAGACAATTTGAAACCATTAAAACCATGACAGAAAAGTAGAGCAACTTACAGAAATTGTACACACATTAGGGTTAAATATACAACAGAAAGGTTATAAAACAAACACATTTCAAATAAACAGTACCTGAAACTGGCACATACTTTCTCACAAACAAATTTAAATTATGAAACAAATTCACAGTGACTTTATTTTTGTAGGAGGGGTAGGAGAGGTGATTTTAAACTAGGAGATTAACTAATAACTATTATTATTATTAGCTAGAGATAAAAACTATTCGATCGATTTTGAACAAATTTGCACCAAACACATCAATTAGGTCTGTATGAAAAAAGGTTTTGAAAAAATTTGAAACAACCTCTTTTTTGGTCAAAAAACCCTTAAAAATCAGTTATTATTATTATTATTATTAGCTAAACAAGAATGTTTAGAAAGATACGGTTTTCTGCATGTGGTAGGGTACATTAAGGGCTGCAAATAAGCTAAATTTGATCAAAATTTTTAGAGCCGTTTTTTATAAAAAAAAATAATACCCTAACTGATTTTTTGGGGGTTTCTTGGCCAAAAAAGGGATTGTTTTTCAAAATTGTTCAAACCCGTTTTTCGTGCATCTATACAGGCCTACTTGACATGTCTGGTGCAAATTTGTTTGAAATCGATCGAATAGTTTTCGCTCTAGCTTTGTATACATACAGATTACAGACATACATACAGACATTTTGTAAAAAACACTTTTTTGGACTCAAGGGTCAAAAAATGAATATAAGACCAACAATGTTCAAAACAATGTAGGACAAAACTACACAATATGTAAAATAAATCAATAATAATACACCGAACAGATTTTTCTTCCGAAAATACAACTGCAATATATGTATGTAAAATGGACAACCATACAAATGAAGAAAGTGATTTCCATCCAAAAAGAAACAAGCAATACATAAGTCAATAAAACTGTTTTGTATTAAAAATTAGTAAAAAAAAAGTGAATAGTAATACTACTTTCAATGGATTTTTTATGATTTGAACAGAAGTTTTTTTCTTTGATTGGACGACAAGACAAACTTGTTCACTCACTTCCGCTCATTTAAAAATTATGAATTTGTTATCGTTTTAAAACTAACTAAACGTAGTTTATAACGATGTAAATTTGATATTGAAGTTAGAAAATAGTCAACCTTTATCCAAATTTGAATTTAGACGAATATTTCTATTAATATGCAAATTATTTCTAATAATAACTTTGTCTACACTATATTTATGTGTAGTGGGAAAGTATTTTTACTATTTATTTCACTTCATTTTCGAAACCACCAATCTAAAGAGCATAAAATGAAGGTAATTCGGCATAGTAAATTTCATATATTTGTATCGTTAAACTCTTACTATTAGAAAGCACGTTTCATGCAGAAAACAAAAATATACACTTTGTAAGACATTTGTTGATGATTTATGCGCAAACGCGTCCAAACTGCAGAAAGGCTGCATTTTTAATTCGAGCCGTGACGTCATCTGATGAAATGCGTTGAACCCGTCCAAAACTCGTCTTTCTGAGTAGCATCCCTTATCTACTTACACCGTTTTACACCATGGTTTTGGGACTGTTGTGAGGGGGAGGGCAGTTGTTTGCAGAATGACCTTGGCAGGCTATCAATGCTGTAAATGTCTATAATATGTGTATACTTACTTTGTTTACACCACACGCGGAACCCTCTATCGGCTCGTCTCTACACTGCACTGCAAGCAGTAATAGTCGAATTGCCTGGCTGTCAATAATACGGCACTTTCACACGATTAATTGGACATTTTTAACACATAGAAACAACAGATTATCTCCCAGTTTCTTGGGGGGAATCGTCAAATCTTCATATTTTATATTGATTTTAATCAGGAACATATGAAAATTCCCCCCCCCAAACTGTGAAAAACAGCCCAAAAATTGATTCCCCCCCAAAAATTCTGATGGCGCAACTTGCGCCATCAAACCATGCTGTGGGCACCCCTGACTGGAAGTGCCTAATAATTAATATCAGTGAATCGGTGAAATCGTCTAGCTTTAAGGACTTTGGGCGGAGCCTCCCTTCTCGGATGAATTGTGGCTAAATGGATGATTGGATCTAGAATCTGACGGAAAATCTCCTCTTTGAAATTTAATTTTCTACAACTTTTGTATTTAACATTTTTTGCTATCTCTTACCGTTTTCTTACTAAATGGGCTCAAAGTGGGAATTTGAAGAAATTTAAAAAATCTTTCCCGCCCAAAAGGTGCTTCCAAAATTAAAAAATGTTAAATTATGGCAATTTTCCCAAAAGTTTCTCATCGAGAGCTTTAATTCAAGTATGAGGTCAAGGGGGTACGATTACGGGAAGTGCCTCATAATTAATGTCAGTGAATCAGCTTTATATAAGTAGATATTAGAGGGTCGATAGTACATCGGACCGAATTTTTATATATTATAAAGAACTCATTTTGGCTCGATGGTCCATCGACCCAGATGGTCAATCAAACTTTAAATTATTCAAACGGTTTGATGGGCCATAGACCCTCTAGTATTTCTTTAATTTTTACTTGCGGGTCTATGGTCCATCGATATGATGTGTAATAGAGCCGCTCCCCTTATTTGTCATTACACTTAGTATTTCCAATCTAAACAATATTGTTCTTTTTTTTTATGTAAAAAAAACCAATACCATTTTAATGTATTACCTGTATGAGTACAGAAGAAAAATTATTGTTTTATAATTGTAACCCTTGTCGACCATCTTTTATTTTAATATAGATATAGTTGTAAAAGAAGACAAAATCCACTGTATTCACTAAACCTAATAAGAAGTATATACAATTAAGTCAAAAATAAAGTTATGAATAAAGTTTATAAGGTAGATAGAACGTCCACAAGATCTTTAGAACCATATTTTTTGTAGGTATTGTAACGCACCAATACCTATTTGAATTGTAGGCAGGCATGACTTAGGCCTTGCGGCTTTGATTACTGCGTTATAAAGTGATGTGAGTTTACTGTTTATTTTTTTAATGTTCTTAGATCTCTTTGGCGTTATAATGTTGTTCATAAGTAACTTGAGAGATTTTGGTACATCTTTTTCTGCATCCTCCAAGAAAGAAATCTCCTTGGAGGAACTGCCTAGGTCTAGAGGATAAACCTTCGATCGTATATTCTCTCGGAGTATAGCTGCTGCAGCTTCTACCATTCGTAAGCGCTCTTCTTGTGGGTAATTTTTCTTTGATTCATACCAACTCTTACTTAAAATTTTGTATCCTGCGTTTCGGAAACTTATCACCTGAGTTTTTTCATCAGCCAAAATTATCTCATTACCATATTTCTTAATCAGTTGAGCTTTGACTGTCTTGAATGTTGGAATTGGGCCTTTGAAATTCTTAAGAATTTCAGGTATAGTGAACTGGCATTCATTTTTATTTCCTTCTAAATACTTGTAAATGTATTCAACGCAATTGGTAATGTCATCAACTTCTCGACACCCCTTAGAGCGTAAATTGGGCACTCGAGCAAAGAAACGCTTAGAGCAAGACTTGTGATATCTGGTCTCTACTGCTATAAGATAACTTACAAGGAGTAAACGGTCAAGCACTGTACTGTTGTTTCTCTGTTCAGCTGCAGTGATGAGGTAATTCTTGAATGGCTCAATTTCCACATAGTGTACACTTTCTTGTAAATGCATTGGTCTTTTGGTTTGTTTCTTCAATTATGTTTAAAACCAAAAAGTTTATCACAGTCTGAGCTTCGAGTTCTCTTCCCCCCTGGTGCATGGACAACACTTGTTTTTTAGTACCGTTTCCTGCATCTGCCATGAACCTCAATTGAATGATGTTTGACCAGCTATTTGAATTTTTTATGTTTGTATTTCTTACTACACTCAATAAGTGTAGCTATCAATTTACTCTGAACTGTCACAGTTTCTTTTAAAATCAGACTCCTCTTACATATAAGATACTTTGACTCATCCATTATAATGAGATCAACCGAAATTGTATACAAACATTCGCAAAAATACTAAAAAACATCAACTAAGAAAACGAAAATTATCGTACACTGCACTTCACTGATCAAACCTCATATTTATAAGAGTCTGAAATTGTATAGAAACATTCACAAAAACACTAAAAAACTTAATTAAATAAATTTTTGTACCTGTGTACACTGTCTGTGGTCTTGTAACAATTCAATATATTTCCCTAATTGTAAAATAAATAAGAACGAACCTAAAAATACATATTAGAGCGAGAGAGATAGGAAGTCAAATTGGAATGTCATTAATTTATTTAATACGTCATACCAAAGACGACATGCCCGACCCCTAGCGACAATTATGCGCAACACTATATTCTACAACGAAAACTTACGATCAAATCCCGACCTTCAACTCTATTTCATTAAATTAAAATTACATAACAAACCTTTAGACCTATATTTCCTAGATCAAAAATATTTAAAACTAAATTCTCCATCCAGGAAAATTAAAATATCAACATAAAACGAAGTCATTCGATGAAGGTTTACGTTTAAACTCAATGAGAAATGAGGCCGATTTAATTACAAAACGAGCGGAAGACGACAGTATAAATCCAATTACAAGAAAAATATATTCTTACTAGAAATTTAAACAAGGCCTATGAAAAAAACCAAAATGTTTACATCTTAAATGTCTTTGGTCTAAATCAAAAATAAACACCGCTACACTATTAGAAATATAAAACCGAAGTCCGACCGACAAAATTCCGTCTGAGACAGACATGTTTTTTACTTAAGCTCCTCCCACGAACGCTGTGATTGGTCCACACATTTCTTGCCACCCGATGTAACCTGATGCAAAGAATAAAAAATATACATTTTAGAAATTAAATAATAATTGTAATAAGCAGTTATTTAAGTGTTTTCTATAATTTAACAGTTTAAAGTCGTATTAAACTTCAGTGTAAAACATTATTATGCATCAAAATAAACCCACACAATTAAATAAAGACAAAAGGCACAATTCTAATAATCACACTTCACAACTCCCAAACACACATTACATTAACAAAACCCAAATCCCAGATGATATGAAGATTCATAAGGCGTTAAGATCAATTTCCTGGAAAGGTAGAGATGCCCCAAAAGAATATTGTTGAGTTGGCTATAGAATAGTGCAGTTGATACAACTTTGGCTGGTGAAATTTAATGAAAGAAATGGTATTTGAATAAATATCCAAGATAGTAATTGTTTGACGCTAATCACCAATATTCATAAAGTTCAGTGTTTTTTTTCCTTTTATAACAATTACCAAACTCTAATCTGCATGAATAAGTAATCAATTGGGTGAGAACTTTCCAATCCTAACTAGTCTATTTTAAGATCCCACCACTAAATCAATTACCTTAGAGGGATAACTTTATTTGTTTAAACAAAACTGTGAATAACAAGACACATATATATATATATATATATATTCATGATTGAGCGGAAGGTGATGGTCTTGTAAACTGTACACTATAATGATGGTCCATGGGACTCTTCATTTAAACAGGTTTATATAAAGATGCTATTGACTATAATATGTCATTTGGTTCATTTATAAGGATTCGTACACATATATTCCATAAAAAATACATTATAGTCGAAATTTTGGAACTTGATGGTCCTCGTGAAAAGAGCCTATCTTGATGATCCGCCTATAATAATTTATAAACTAACAGAACTTGATGGTCTACTATCCCTTTGAAGTACTGTGGGGGTAACAGCTCTGCTATTGGCTGACGTGGCTTGAGGGGAAATTGCCTGACGGCAAACGCCTTGGTTTGTTTTGTGTTATTGTTTCTTATTAAGTTTTGATTTGAAAACAAATTACTAACAAAACGAACTGTTTAATAAAAACGCACCGCTTCTTTCGCCTGGTCATTGTGTAATGCTAAACAAGTGTATGTTTAGTAACATGATTTAATACGTTTTAAGTACGTATTATATTTGATGACGAGAGAGTAGAGCGATTGACTTCATGGTTTGGTACGGATCTATTATGCAAAAGAGCTGCGCCCCAAATACGGGTATTGGTGTTTATATAACCATTTTATAACTTTGTTTACACTAATTAACAATAACGTATAGCGGCCGACTTTATAGTATGGTTCGGATCTATATCGCAATTGGGCTACGTCCCCAAATCAGAAATTTGTATTATCTGCTTATAAAGTTTAAAACTTGTCGGCCTATTTACATGACGTCCGAGTTTATCGCTAGTTTACTTGGTATTGTTCTCATCTATGTTGCAATAGGGGCTACGCCCAAATATAGAAATTTAGATTTTCTGTTTATAAATTGTAATTGACGTCAATTTATTTACCTATGGTGGATCCTGTGTATAGTAGCCAACATCGTGGTATGGTTTGCCATCTAAAGAGCCATGGGGCTACGCCCCAAATACAGAAATTGATATTTACTGCATATAAACTGTGAAACTTGTCACTCTATTTACATTTGATACCGTCTGAGTGTACAGGTAGTCTACATGGTATGGTTCGGGTCAATTCTAGAATAGGGGCTACGCCCCAAATACTGAAATTTAGATTTTCTGTTTATAAATTGTAAACAACGTCAATTTATT
>JAGFPH010000168.1:854158-871670 GCA_018207615.1 Philaenus spumarius | reverse complement strand
CAACGAGTGGGCTATTAGAAAATAATTAGTAACATTATACAACGTTGAAACAATTTTGAAGCTCTCCGTCAATCAAATCAGCGATGAAAGAAATGAACTATTTTACACAGGTTTCTATGTGCACATTAAGACCGATGCGTGAAGCACTGAACATGCTCCTTTGGCGGGATTTCATTCATATCAATTCTTTTTTCGGCTGTGGAGGTTTTCTTGCGGGCAAATTTTTACAACAGGGTTGTTTTTTTGGGCCATATCACATCTTTTTGCATGAAGGAGAAAGAGGAAAACTCCTTCAATACGAGATACTGCAATAAATTGCTTTATCTCCATTCAGCAGGACTTCGTGAAGGTTGGAGTTGTATTTACTATTTTCCTAAGCGTTTGTTAATTCTTTAGGTAAAATTAATTTTAGGTATCAATATCGAAAAATTTTATTATTTAAAGACATAATTTTTAATATTTGCTACTTGAAATATAAGTAATAAATCCTGAAGTTTTCTTGATGAATTTCTTATTAAAATATTTTTATATTTTTTACATTTTGTTTATAATTTGCTGTAAATAACTAAAACATTTTTTATTGTTTATTATTTCTAATATCTGACCCGTTAAAATTTGTGTTAACGGTATATAAAAATGGAGACACAATTAAAGTGTCATACGTCTTATCTCAGCCATTTACTACACTTATCGCATGGTAGAACGTTGATGTCAACCAGAAAGTAAATAACCTGTAAGGCTAATTTTTAAGTTGGCAAACCACTTCATTTTAAGGGGGTTATTTGTTTTTTGTTTTAATTAGTAACCCTCGTAACATGGTTTATTTTTCTGCCCGTTTAATACATTTTCTTGAAAACAACAGACTTCATCTAGGGTTACCTAACTATGCCGATAGGGTTTTTTAACTTGGTAAAAGTGTACAACTACAAGGATTATACAACTGTAGGCCTATTTGTTCAAATGTTTTATTTAACATTATTAGGCCTGTATATTTAAAGAAAGATGAAAATATTATCTTTTAATTGCTTTTTATTTCATATTGATAGATTAAATGATTTAGAAGTTATTAATAATATAATGAAAAAATTAATAATGAAATATGTTTATATGTTATACGAAGATGTACGAATGTTTCCGAATCAAAACGAATAGGTACTTCTTAAAATTTGTATAAACGAATATATTGATGACAAAAGGTTGTATTTATACACATTTTATAACCTCAAAGCAAATCTTACAACATATTATAGCATACATTAGTTCTATAAGTCATATTTTAAAAATATCAACTTCATAAGAAATTATAATGATTGAATTTGTAAACATAATCCCAAAGTATAATCTACGCTGGGTTTTGTTTAAGTAGGCCTATTACAGATGATGGGTGAAATCAGCTGTTTTATTAATTTTAACAAATAGGCCTAGTGTTTTTAAATTTAGAATCAGTAAAAAATAGTTCAACTGAACTGAAATAATGATAATGAGGAAATACATGACCTCATTTCCCAATTGAATTAACTGAGTATTTTTGAATTATGAACAAAAAACAATTTTAAGAAATAATAAACCATTCTGTAATCATTTTCAGCATTTTGAAACAGTAAATAACTCGCCTTCTACTAAACATAGCCTATCGGCTGTAGATTTTTACCAATTTTTCAGGGGTCCTTCCATTAAACAACTCTGACAAAATCTTGACCCTTTTAACCAACCCCTAAAAACTAACCCCCTATTTTAGAGCGGATGGAGTTTAAATTGCACAAAATGCAGTTCCTTGGAGCATATCGAATGTGTGTGCAAAATCTAACCTCGATACGTTATTTCTGTGAGGCTGTAACCCCGTTGAAAACAAGAAGTAGAAACCTTTTTAAAATAGCGATTTTAAACATTCATAACTTCGACATCTGATGGTCCCAAGAGTTAAAATTTGGTACACGTCCTCAGGAGCACTTCGAATATGGGTATACGAAATACCAGTGACCCCCCCAGAAAAAAGGGGGAAACCCTAACACCCCCCAGAAAAAAGGGGTGAAACCTATACCCCCCTTTTGGGGTGGGACAATTTGCATAAAAAGGCACATTGTTGGAGCATAACGAATGTGTGTGCAAAATCTAAGCTCAATCCGTTAAGTTTGTGAGGCTGTAGCCCTGTCAAAGAACAAGAAGCAGAAAAACTTAAAACATAACGATTTTAATACTTCCAAAGCTCCGTGATCTGATGGTCCCTAAAATTAAAATTTGGTACACGTCCTCAGGGGCCCCTCGAGAATTGGTGTACGAAAAATCAACATCATTGACCTACAGGGGGACGTGGTAGGATAGGGTGAAAACCCGTACTTCGATTTTCTTGGCGGGCAGGACGGCCATGTTTTCATGTTTTTTAGAGGTTTTAGACTTCACTCGATTCCTCTAAGGAAGTTTTAAAATGTGCACACTACATTTATGAGTAATTTTAAAGGCAGCACGTGCCTAGTCAAGCGAAAGAGTCTTAGTTAATTTTACTTAATAGACAAATCTGTTACTACTATTTAATATCTCTCTCTATGTGTTTTTTGTTCAAAGCTTTTACACCCGTATAAGTAATTTCATTTCCGTTACATAACGTGCATTTCTTCTAAATGCCCCACTCCATTGTCTAGGCGCCAAACAAACAGTAGAAAAAAGGTTCTAGCAGAGGCTACATGTCATAAAACAATGAAAACCTAGCCTACACTATTCCACCCCATTTCCCGCTTTTTGCCTGTTTAGTTGTCAACTTTGCAGTTGTTGGTTCATTGTCATTGTGTTATGTGTCGCTAAGTGTTAAGTAAGTTAAGTGTTTTAATGTAAGTTTGTTTGTGAAAGGTGTAGTGGTGTTATATATGTAATTAATTGGTGTTTAACTTGTGTATTTTAAATGTATGTTTCTTAAATATGGCAATATATTTACTTATTTGTGTATCAAATAACATGAAAACGTATACTTTAATAACCTGAAAACGAAAATCCTCATGTATTTGTGTTATAGTAAGATTTTGTAATTGTACGATATTTTTCTCTGAAATACGATAATTCTCAACCACTGGTACGATATTTACATGTACAAATCTGGCAACACTGCTTCGGCGCGACATGAATCAGTTGAGTCGAGTAATCGAAGCGATACGGTCGGAGAAGGATTGTAGTTATCTAGTTGTACTGCGAAGTAGTGATTGTGAAGTCTATTGATTGTGAAGGTATTGTGCATTTGTTTGTGTCGTGCACGTGCGACATCCATAATTGTTGTGTCGAGTTCCATAATTGTTACGATTTTGGCATAATGTCACAAAAACGTAAAGTTGATAGTTAGTGCAGAGTTTTTCAGTCTAAATGGGAAATTGCATATTTGTTCATAGAATGGAAAGGTAAACCACTGTGTTTGATTTTAAATCAAACAGTTGCTGTTTGTAAGGAGTTTAACTTGAAGAGATACTATGATACGAATCATAAATCAAAATTCGATTGTTACACTAAAAAAATAAGAATGGACACATTGTCATCTTTAAAATCTAAACTTCAAGGTCAACAATCGATGTTTACTAAAGTTAATACTTAGAGCGAAGATGCCCTGAAATCAAATTTTATTATTGCATTAGAAATCGCGAAGAGATCAAAACCTTTCACTGATGGTGATTTTATTAAATTTAAATTCCATGTTACGGTATCCAAGTCAGACAGGCAGAACGTTTGAAGAACGCTACAAGGAGCATTTGCCTCAAAGGAACCTACGTGACATGAAGTCGAAATTCGCACAACATATAGTCGATAATAACCACAGGTATACTAATTTCGAACATAACATGAAGCCTCTCCATATTTGTAAGAAGGGTAGATTTATGGACGCGTCAGAGGAGTTCGAAATATATAAGGCACACAAGAACAGCCCAAATAATGTATTGAACGACTAACTATTTTTTAAATCGAATTACTTGTATGACACGGCCATTGAGTTCCAACATAATCCGGAGACAGATAGGACTTCTGATATCCCCACCTCTTAGCTTCCAGTAAACCCCTAGTGCTCCATTGTGTACATCAGTGTCTCGCGCGGTAGATAACGTAGCGCTACTAAAGTTAACCTCGCAAATGAGGTCCATATTTGTCGTTCTTATACGTGTGCGTGTGTAGTGTCTTTTATGTGTTTGTGTTTTTTGTAACATTTAACGACCTCCAATGGAGTGATTTTTCATTTTTCATTCTGATGATGGGACCACGGCCCCGAAACGCGTAAATTAAGAATATAAAAGAAGTCACAAGACGGACAGATTCATCATTTTATAGGTAACTATAATTTGTAGTTGTTATTTTATTAAAGACTGTATGTTGAAAGTTGCCAATGTTTCATTTCCATTTCAAAAGTCAATAATTCAAAATATTTCTCTGTCAAGAA
Organism: Philaenus spumarius; assembly: GCA_018207615.1. Classification (NCBI taxonomy): domain Eukaryota; kingdom Metazoa; phylum Arthropoda; class Insecta; order Hemiptera; family Aphrophoridae; genus Philaenus; species Philaenus spumarius. The sequence goes on along the minus strand of JAGFPH010000168.1, from coordinate 867,262 downwards.
ACACTGTTGCTTCAAGAATAAATGATTTATCTCAAAATTTGGTTCTTCAACTGAAGGAGAAAATTAAGGAATTTACAAACTTTTCAATGGCTGTTGACGAGAGCACTGATACTGGTGATACAGCTCAACTTGCTGTTTTTATACGAGGTATTAACAGTAACTTTGAAATAACTGAAGAACTATTAAAGTGCGTTCCATTGACATATACTACAAAAGCAAATGATTTTTATTCTACAATTCAGCATTTGATAGCAGAATATGAACTCGATTGGAATATACTTAGCAGCACAACTAACTACGGATGGCGCTCCTGCCATGGCTGGCAAACATTTGGGTGTTGTAACTAAATTAAAACAGAAAACATGAGGGAATTTTGTGGGATTTCACTGTATAATTCATCAGGAATCATTGGCATCCAAACATTTAAAAATGGGCCATGTCATGCTGCAACCTACAATTAAAATAGTAAATTTTATAAGGAGCAGAGGACTAAATCACCGACAGTTCAGGCAGTTTGGACGAAAAGTTTTCTGATGTCCCTTATTTCACCGAAGTTTGTTGGCTCAGTCGAGGAGTAGTTTTAGAAAGATTTTTTGCATTACGTGACCCTATTCAAGCTTTCATGTTAGAAAAAGGCAACCCAATTGATTATGACAATGACTGGTGGGTTGATTGTGCCTTTCTGGTAGATATGAATAAACACTTGACTGATCTGAATGTAAAGTTACAAGGTAAAAATCTGATTGTCAATCAAATGTATTCAAGCCTTTGAAACAAAGTTGAGGCTGTGGGAAAAACAGGTAACAAATCAAACTTTGGATCATTTCCCTCATTTAAAATCATTTAGCACAGTGAACCAAAACAAATTTGATCAATATTCTCAACTTCTGCAAAATCTGATCACGGAATTCAACAATCGTTTTGAAGACTTCCACAAAATAAATGAAATGGAATTCCCAATTTTCAACAATCCATTCAATTTTGAAGCTTCACAGGCACCAGTTCATTTGCAAATGGAGTTGATAGATCTTCAATCGGACAGTATTTTGAAAGAAAAATTTAAAGAGATTAACGCTCTTACATTTTATACACAATATTTCAAGAGTTCGGATAATTACCCGGAATTAAAAAAGCATGCAGCACGCATTCTGTGCATGTTTGGTAGTACCATTTATGTGAGCAGATGTTTTCCGTCATGAAAATAAATAAAAACAAACATCGCACAAGACTTACGAATGAACACCTCCAATCAATTCTTAAAATAATTACAACGAATATGACACCTGACATCAATGAGTTTGTCAAAAACAAGAGAAGTCAGGTATCTGGAAAATTACCCTCTGTTATAACTTTGATATTATTTTCAACAACTGTATATTATATACTATATATACAATTAAATAAATAAAATGTTATAATAATTCAGTACATTTTTTTGAATCTGGCCCGCCTACACATTATAAATTTAATATATGGCCCTCTGAAAAATTGAGTTTGACACCCCTGATCTAAGTATCTAATCAATAGTTTTTAGTTAAGCTCTCTTTTTTAAAACAACAAAAACAACTTATTTGTTAGATTTGAAGTATATTTCTTTTAGGAAATTGAAGACATTACACATTGCTGTGTAATTTAAAAAGTTTGTGTTTTTAATATAACTTTTATACTCTTTCCTATCACATTTAAAATTTATAGTATATGTTCAGTTCAGTTTTGCAAACATGGTTGATGGTGTGCAAAGATAGTGTACTATTACACAGGGGTGCAGAGAATGTTTTCGCACACGAAATTTCCCCAGAACACACTTTTTTTCACTAAAAATTTCCCCAAAATTGATCGCTATTCGCTACAGGACATTACACTGCTTTGCTTATCTATTTCAACATATTTATTGACATTATGTTTTAATAATTAATATTATATTCATTATAAATTCCAATATAAATCTTCAAAAAAATAATATTAGCATTATTTTTACTTAATTAACTACGGTGAAATATCGTAAGATGGTCCCAAAAAGTTTTAAACAAAAAATACAACTTGATTATTGTTATTTTATTATGTTTAAAAGTAGGCCTAATACTTAAGTGGTAAATACAAAGTTAAATGTTATGTTTAATTAAGTCCAATTCAATTACCGAATTACTTACTACAGTCACTGCTGAAAATATTACGAGGCACCATAAATATAATACTTAATAACCCTCCGATGGTTCACTACATTGCCTCTTAAACATCACAATAATAAACAATAATGACGGAAAAAATCACTCTATAAATTTAAACATCACAGTAATAAACGACCACCTAGACCACATGCTACTTTATAAACTGATGGGGTCGAAAACTTGTAGATATAAAGATAGGTCGAAAGATATTAGGTATAACAGTATACCCCATCCCTCCACCCCCATCTACGCGCAATGAAAGAGAAAACAAACGAGTCATCACATTGTACGCATTTTACTGATAAAGCCTGATTTCGAGTTTCGGTAAAAAAAATTAAAAACATCAGTAATATGTACGCATTAAGCATCGATGTATAATTTGGTTTCATATGATTTAATTCTTATCGCTGGAATAATATCATTTGTGTGAAACTAATCAAAATTTGCATTCCGGTATCGTAATAATTGTTTAATACCTAACGAAAGTATTTGAACGCCAGTCAAGAATCAGGAAAAAAGAATCAATCATTCATCAATCGGCACAAAAATATCATATCGGCAGCTCGGTCGTACGATATTTTGTGCGGTAAAGATAATATCGTATTGGTGGCTCGATCGTACAATATTTTGTGCGGTGAAAATTAAATAGGAACGCTGTCCGACTTGCAGCAGAGAGCAGACAACACACTTTGTGTGTGTACGTATATGTATCGTACAAACCGATTAGGTTGACCTTTGTTCCCATTCATTTCTAATCTATTTTTCCATAAAATAATTATATTTTCCTTATTTTTTTTGTTGATTTTTCCCCGGCCAAAATTTCCCCAGCTCAGTCCCAATTTCCCCGAACCTTGTTCGGGCGATCGAACTTATTCTGCAGGCCTGATTTTACAGTATAAATTCATTTCAATAGATTTTCTAAACTCTAAATTTGTCTACCCAGCTAATTGTTGTTGATATAAATATGTATTATATAATATAAGATGATCTACCTAATACAACTTATGAGACAAATATTCTTTTTATTTTGATTCACTTTGCTTATAGGAGACTGAACAAAAAATAATTTTAAAAGATTTGGGATCAAAATATGGAACTTTCGTAAAAAGAAATCAAAGAGATTTCAAAAAAATAAATGAAACAGAAGAAATTGTATTAAATGATGGTGATGTCATCAGATTTGGAATTCAGTCAAACTCATGGACGTAAGTTTTATTTTGAAATAGTAATCATATAAAAAAGCAATTATTTATAATTTTATTGTAACTATTCATAATTCATAATTTTACTTTATCCATGAAGGTTTTGTTCCTTTTGAATGGACGGCCTTGTAGCTGAGATTCTAGCACACCTGACTCTAAACTCTAAAGCTTTTGGACCTCAGTTCAAGTCCGGGTAATGTTTAGTGATGTGTCGTTTATATTTGTGTGATAGGAATTTAAAAAAAAGTAGATTTTCAGTAGATAAACTGTAATTTAAAAGTTTTGTATTGTGTGTAAAATATTGTATCATGACTGAAGAGATTAGGTCTAGTTTATTGGTTTTGAGATGATAGTTTTTTGTTTCTAAAATGGTTATTTTCCATTATAGTTGTAATAAAATTGGTATCAATATAGTACATTGTATACTAAAATGAAATAGGGCAATGCGTTTCTCATTAGTAAATTATTTTTAGTTTTTACATTCTTTTTTCATTAATTAAATTAAAGTTGTAATGTTAATGTTTACAAAAATATTTAATTTAAAAGTGAAAAGGTAAAAAAATAATTGCTAAGTTAAAAAACAATAATATGTGAATTCTTATTAAAATTTATTGAAGATATTAATTATTTCCCATTTTTTTTAACGAGGAGGGAAATGCTCTATGCACAGTGTGGGACTCCCCTCGACATGCCAGAAGGCTCCACATTCTGAGGTATACCCACTAAAACCCACCTCACCTCTTGTTCGTTTAATGATGATCGTTAAAGACTACCCAGAGGCACCACCTTGCGGCATAACTTCTCTGGGAAGCACGGGCCCTTATACAGTTATCTTAACTGCTCTTCCTTGATTTTTAGTACTTCTATCAAATATGCTTCAATGTATTTCCATTTGTATACGTCTTCCAGCATTTGCAACACCATATTGTCCGGTGTAATGTTCACCCTTGTCTGTTCTCGGAGTCTTTTTTTTTGTACATCCCTTGCCTTGCAGTCAAACAGCGTGTGACAAACATCATCTCTATCGGACCCGCAGCTTATACAGGTACCGACTTCTGCTCTGTGGAACCTCTTTAGATAGTATCTAAAGCACCCATGACCTTTAAAGGCCTGCGTTAAGTAGAAACTCATCTCTCCATGTCCTCTACCAAGCTAACTCTTTAGATCAGTGGTCGCCAAACTTATTAGGCCACTGAGCTACTACACCATTCTTGAAACCTGTAATGAGCTACCCAAAAATCACTGGTTAAAATAAATAACAATAATTATAGTGTGTCTTACTTTTATTATATAATACACATATGTTACTTAAATACATGACTTTTTTGTAAATGTTTACTTTACTTCATGTCTTAACTTTAACATATAAAAATTATTTTTTCATTTTACCTACTAATTCTAAATACAAGGTTAGCACACTTAATGAGAAGGATGATGTTCTTTTTTTTCATCAATCATGTTTTTAATATTGGGCGAGTACGAAGTTGATGCCATTCGCATGCAGTTGTCTAAGTGCTCATCAGTCAATCGGTTTCTAAACTTGTTTTTTTATAATTTTCATATTTGAGAAAGAAACCTCACAAAGGTAAGTAGAACTAAGTAGTGCTTTAACCCATATTGCGACTCAAACCAAAATAGGGTATTTTTCTTTGGGGACAATTAATAGGCCAAATATTATCATCGTTTGACAAAACAGATTTCAAAGACATGTCATGTCGGAAACCAATAAGTTCCATCTCCACTGCAGCACTGTTTTCCTCAAAATGTTGTTGAACACATGTTGTGAATTTATAACAATCTATCTCCATAAAAGGAGATTTTACAAACTGTGCTAATATTGCAATTTTTCTGAAGTCCTGGAAGCGTTGGTTGAACTGATTTTTTAATTTTTAAATTATTTCAGCATGTTCTTTCCTGTTGTACAGTTCTAAAGAGCCTTGCTTTTCAAGATATCCTTTCAAACATGGAAAATGTTTGAAGTCACCATGGGTGAGGTTGTTGCTCCATAGCTCCAACTTTTCCGAAAATGCGAGAACATCTGATAGCATCCTACTGATATCCTTATCCTTCCCTTGAAGCAGCAAGTTAAGGCTGCTTAGCTTTTCAGTGATGTCTGAAAGAAAAGCGAAATTTTGCAACCAAACAGGGTCTTCTAGTTCAGAGAATTGGGACAGTTCATTTCATTCTCTTAAAAACTCTACTAAAACAGGGATCAACTCATAAAAACGCTGTAAAACTCTGTCTCTGCTAAGCCAATGTACTTCAGTGTGAAGAAGTAGCTCACCATACTGGCATTCAAGTTCATCAGTTAACGCTCTGAACAAACGTCTCTGAAGAGCGTGTGCCCTTACTTTGTTCACAACCTTTACAACTGTGCTCATAACATTTTTCATGCTTAAAAACTTACCACATAATGATTGCTGGTGGATTATACAATGGTAAGAAATACATTTTGGGAATGAGTTGTCTTTGTGACACAAAGCTACGAATCCTTTCTCAACACCGACCATAGCAGGAGCTCCATCGGTTGCTAAACTCACTAATTTTATCAAAGGGATATTTTCAGAGCCAATAAGAGATTTTACTGCTACAAATATGTCATGACCTGTAAGGAGTTTAATTTTAACCAGCTTCTCTTTTGTTTCAAAGTTATCGAAAACCGTTCTTACAAAAACAGCTAACTGAGCTGTATCAATTATGTCATTAGATTCGGCAAGCTGCATGGAAAAATAACTGCAGCGTTCAAAATCATTTTTAAGTTGTGAGGTAACGTCACAGCTCATATCCTCAACCCTTCTCATTACTGTGTTTGCAGAAAGCTGTACAGATTTAATAGCAGCAATTATCTCGGTTTTATTCTTAAAACTATCAAATAATGTATCTGCCGCTTCTAAAAATGCATCTTTAATTAATTCACCATCTTCATATGGTTTTTCTTCTGTGCAATGATTTTTGAAATACGGAACGATGCCTCCATGATGGCGAGCTACCAAATTTGCCTTCGCGAGCTACAGGTAGTTCGCGATCGACAGTTTGGCGACCACTGCTCTAGATCCTTCAGTATCGTGTGAGTCCCTCCCTCACTTTCACTTTCCTACTCACTGACCACAAGGCACTGGTGCAACAGTTGGGCTTATCATTTTGATGTTCTCATTTCTCTAAACCCTTCTCTTCCTGATATTGCGGACATAATTACAGTTCCCTCTTATATTGCGGAGGATAATATTGGGGAAATTGGGCAGCTTTTAGACAATGATCTCCAAAACTCTCAGTCTCCGTCCACAGAACCGTGTTTGTCATCTGATACTGTTGAGTCAGATAATTGTTCCATTGTTCAAACCACCCAGAAACGTGGGTAAAAACGGTGAAAACTTTTTTCTAATACTAATCGTCCTAAAGCACATAGGGAGTCTGTCAAAAGATACAATGCAAAACATACCGCTGTAAATCGCGAGGCTGTCAATAGATACAATAAAAAAAATCCTGCCATGCATCAGGAGGCTTCCAAAAAGTACAGTCAACAAATACCTCAAGTCAAAATGGCTGCCATTAAAAAATACAGTTCTAAAAGATGTCACATGAAGATGCTTCCATGGTCTGAAAAATCAATGTCAGGGTTTCACTACAACTGCAACACCGATTATCACAAAGACAAAACAGTTGAACTAGGTCCTATGACGACATGTAAATGGTGTACAGCACAGCCATGAAGATGTGTAAATGACATGGTTTAGAACTTACGATTCATATCTTTATGACACACAAAATTACCATCATTCGTCACATTTATTTCACCAAAATAATTATGCAATAGCGAAGCATTGCCGGGTCAGCTAGTTATTATATATATTTAACCAACAAAGTTAACTATGCTAATGATCTATTCTAAATTTGTCTAAATGTTCAATTAATTAATTTTTATAATCCGAAATATAAATTTTTAAAGTCCAACGTTTCATACACAAATATTTATATAAATTGTTTTACTCCAAACAGTTCTCCAAACATTATTAAAATAACAGGTGGATATTTTACCTGTACTTGTAGGCTTCATTAAAATACCATTTCAATTTTTGTATTAAGGGATTGCTCCAGTAAACGAGAAAGCAACTGGAAACGCAACCGCTTCTCACTGTATCCTTATCCAAACAGTGCAATTTCTTGCAGCTGAACGCTTTGACATTGCCTCATTTCAAACCATTTTATAAGTCTATCTTTTGTAATTGAGTGTTGAAAAAAGATATGTATGATTTGCTGTTTAGATAGGTGATAACATTATCTGTGATTACAATAAACAGCATCCGCTTTCTTACTATTTTAAGCATGTGAACAGTGCTATAAAAAATTACCAAACATTGCACAGACTTAAAAGGGTTAATTTAGTAAAATTATATGTAAAACAATTATTTTTACAGATTACAGAGTTTTCCTATTGCTGTAACAACTTCAACATTAGGACCAGAAGAGAAGTCGGAAATAAAACAAATAATTTTATCTTTAAGTGGCACTGTAGTTAACAATTGGACGCCACAATGCACTCACCTGATTATGAATCAGCTGACAGTCACAATAAAGGTAATTTCTAGAATGGATACATAAGTAACACAATAAATAATAAATTATTTAAATGTCTAATTAATCAATTAGGCATACACATTTTCACAAGTCACCTGTTACGAAGTGAGATGAGGGAAGTTTTAATTTATATTTTAATTATATTAGAAGTAGAATTAATTGGTACGGTGCAACACGCGATGAAGCCAAATCGCATAGTTGCATTTTGTAGTAAGCCAACAACCGAGCTAGACGAGTAAAACTGAGTGGGGACAGAGATGTTAAATAAAGAGGAATAAATTCGAGAGGGGGCTTTTTGGGTGGAACCAGGGTAGGTGCATGTCGAGGAGGGACGAGCTAACCGTAAGAAGCCACAAGGACAAAATAAGATGAGGGAACATTTCTTGTGAATATTTGGGGAAATTGCTAAGTAGAATCAGTTTTGTTTGTTATTTAATTTTGGTAATTATTTATTTTATTGATGTCTGTATTTTAGAACTTTAAGTAGATATATTATTTGAACTCAGTTTTGCCCAGTCTTTAATAAGAAAGGTCCCTATGTAATAAATTCTATTCGTCACTCTCATTATAATATCTATTTTTTCCTCCATCTCTTTTCCCTTCTTTTCTGAACTGTAGATTATTCATTTATATTTTAATTATATTAGAAGTAGAATTTTATTGGTAGCCTACGGTGCAACTCGTGATGAAGTCAAATCGCATAGTTGCATTTTGTAGTAAGCCAACGACCGAGCTAGATGAGTAAAACTGTGTGGGGACAGAGATGTGAAATAGAGGGGAATAAATTTGAGACAGGCCTTTTTGAGTGGAACCAGGGGAGGAGCACGTTAAGGTGGGACGAGCTGACCGTAAGAAGCCACGAGGACAAAATAAGGTGAGGGAACATTTTTTGTGAATATTTGGGACATTGTTTTAGCATCAAGCTAACTAAGTAGAATCAGTTTTGTTTGTTTTATAATTGAAGTAATTATTTATTTGAGTGATATCCGTGTTTTGAGAATTTTGGGAATTAGATATATTATTTGAACTCAGTTTTGCCCACAGAGTTAGTCATAGGATGAATAAATATTAAAGCTTATTGTTTCTGAACATGTTAGTAGAGCACGGTATTTAATAGTCTATTTTTCTGTTATTGGAATTAAAGATATGTTAAAATATTCTTGATGGGGTTTGAATTAATGTAGCAAGTATATGATCCTCTCACGGCATAATTATAGCCAAGCTAGTAGTCTTTAATAACAAAGGTCCCTACGTAATAGTTGGCAAAGTGATGTCACGTTTGGGGGTAGAAAAAATACATTGTATATCACCATCTTTTAGTTCATCTGCACTTGGGTGTGAGGGGGCGTTGTCAAGTAGGAGCACTGCTTTTCGTGGCAAAATGTTTTTTTAACTTGTGGCGCAAACTGCTTGTGAAATCACTCACTAAATATTTCACTGTTCATCCAAGCGCTGTGCTGGTTTTGTACCAAACTGGCAGGGCAGACAAATCTCTATAGTTCTTAAAAGTCCTCGGTCTTTTGGATTTTCCAATAAATCCCAATGGAAATTTGTGTGTTCCTGTGGCATTGCTACACGCTAAAATAGTCACTCTTTCTTTTTTCTTTATATACCCTGATGCACTTTCTTCTTGATTTGAAGCCAATGTGTAGGTTGGTAGCATTTTATAATTGATACCAGTTTCATCACAATTATAGAGCTACTCTCCTGTGACTCCATACTCCTCTAAGTTGAATAATAAAGTTTTGAAGTTGTCAACATCTTCTTGGTTAGCATACCATAATGATTTTTCCAACTCTCCAACCATCCCTCACTTGCTTTGAACTGGTCGTCTACTCCGATATCTTTATTATTGCAAGGCTTTTTCTTTTAGCAAAGGACCTGAGATAGGTAAACCTTGCTCTCTTCTTTTACTAAACCAAAGCTGCAAAGCCTCTTAACTTGGTTGTTATTGGCTTTCTTCATCATTTTAAGTTTTTTATCCCGCTTGAGCACCACTTTTCGATCTTATTCCTCGCTTTTCCAATCACTTACAATGCTTGTTCCTACTCCCATGTCAGCTGCTACTTTATTAGCTGTTTCACCAGCATCTAACTTCTTTGGAGCACAAAACTTTTCCTCCATTGTCACATTGTCCATTGTCAGTTTTCTTCCTTTTCTCCGCCATTTTAGCAACAAAGAAACAATAATAAATATAAGAACGGTTTACAATGACGATATAACGGAAAAACTCACTTGCAAAACAAACTGTTACTACAGAAAGTAAACACTGACTGCTGCCATGCGGGTATTAAGTGACAGGCGGGCGGGGTTGAGAGTCATTGACCGTTTCAAGGTCATAGCCCACTAAGAATAGACTAGGCGCAGCACGCAAACATTATTCTGCAACTTTCATTTTTCCACCCCATCCGCAACACAACCAAAATAAAAAAAATTGTTTGGAGATGCGTCATGTTATGGGAGAGTCCAGATGTGACAGGTAAGTATACTATTCTAAATTATATCTCTTCAGTGTCACGGTACTTTAAATATGATATTGCGATGTCCTAAACCCTCCCCTGTTGAGTTGGAAAACTTCCTTTATCTTCTTTTAATTCTAATGTAACATTTTAACTTTTTTAAAGACATAAAATAAAACTTGAGATTTAAAAATGTAGAAATCGAGAAAAGTAAACCGAGAAATTAATTTTATTCTTGAGATCGTGACGATATTGAGTTATTTCTTGTTACTGCTCGAGATTTTCGAGATCTTGCAGACCTCTAGAATTTGATGTTTTATTTCTCAAATATTTCGAGTAATACTTAAAATGAAAAAAATATTAACATTAACATGAGTTGGATCAAAACATCTTTTGAATTTTATAAAATGTCATCTACTTTTTTCAGGTTGTTTGTGCGTTAGCTAGTTGCCGATCTATAGTTACCCCAGAGTACTGGAGAAGACTGCACCAGTGCATAACTTCATCACAGTTCCCTTTACCTGACCCAAATAATTTTATTCCAAAATTAGTTGAAGCTACACTCAACCCTAACGAAATATCATTTGTACCTAATCCAAAGCGTAAAACTTTGTTTTCTGGAATTGTATTTGTTGCTTCAACGCCTAAACAGCTTGGCCGTATAGAGATGATGGTTACTGCTGCAGGTATGTGGTTATAATATTAGTTGATAGTAATATTGCAAAAAAATTTCCTTGCACAGTACAACCTCGTTAAGTTGGACCAGCCGGGACCGCGGCCGATCCGACATAACGAAAATCTGTGTTAGCCGGAGAAAGAGCATAAAACATTAAAAAAATACACCGTATACTTACAATATTTTCCTTTATTACAGAGAAAAACACTTTTAAAATATTTACTCGTCACAATAAAACAAAAAACACATCAGTGGACTGTACAGGTATGTCTACTTTTTGGGGAAAAGTCTTGTAAGTTCTGTTGCGTCAGCTTCGAGTAACGTTCACGTGCAACAAACTCGGCATGCAAACAAACTCGGTTGCGCGAACTCGGGGGAAACACGATCACCGTGCATTTCGCTACGATTATGCGCTCGGATAAAGCAATACCGCTACCAAAATGCATATTTTTATTTTTTGCAAACTGGTCCGGGTTACCCGGAGATCCGACTTGAAGGGGATCGACTTAACGAGGTGTTACTGTATCAATGTCTTCCCGATGAAAACTGGTAAATTTAAAACCAACATTAATGACTTCTCATATTTTTAATTTATATCAGATTAAATATTTAGTCATGAAAAAGCTGCAAAAGCTAGCTTCCCTAGAAATTTGTGGGTCAATGCGCTCCTGCCCCATATCAGCTATGGAGGCACTTCTCAACCTGCTTCTTCTGCACATTCATGTGCAGGGGGCTGCGTTGAGGTCTGCTTTGGACTGATGGGGATTCATAACTACAAACCAGGAGATTTGGTAGGCCACGTGGCTTTATTTCAAGAGCTTCAGGGGTTCAAGATGGATCTTATGGTTTGTATGGATGTAATGAGAAGGAAACTAATCTTTTTGACCACTCTTTCACGGTTAAGATAGATTTATACATGATTCTTTGCCTCCTGAACTGTAATTAGTATTAAGCTAGGTTACATACATTACGTACCGTCAACAGTTCTGTCCTTTAATTAGCGACGACCGGTTTAGGAAGCTTACTCTATGCTTCCATTGTCAAGTCACAAGAAACACGAAACACAATTAACAAAAAACAACACATGTCAAACATTAATAAATAAATAACAAAAAACACACAACACTTGAGCATGCTGGCCAGCCGGTCGTACGGAACTAACCTCCACGTGATTGCTACCTCTACCCCACCCCCACTTGTTTGCTGTTTATCTTACTCCCCGGGCTCGGTGTATTTATGCGGTTAAGATTGATGGTCTCTAGGAGACTGGACCAGGAAAAAGCACACAAGAATGGTATACGGATTTCTCCAAAATGACTAGTGGAGTTGAAGCAGGAGTTTATGGTCCTAGGTGTAGTTTATCTAGAGCTATGGGCTCCTTCCCATAGATTTTTCAAGCAGAGGTCGTTGCAATTGAACTCTGCACCAATGAAATTTCAAAATAGGAATTAAGGGAGCCAGGATGGTGTTCTTTCTGATAGCCAAGCCACTTTTAAGGCACTTGAATCATTCATCTTTAAATCAAGGCTGGTTTGGGACTGCTTCAAAATATTGAATGAAATGGCTAGACTCAATGAAATTAATCTTAAATTGGTACCTGGCTATGTAGTCATAAACGGAAATGAGACGGCGAATCACCTTCCTAGAATTGGGGCAAAAAGCCCTTCATTGGCCCAGGATCCTTTCTGTGGGAAGCCCAAGAGCCACCTAAGAAATGTTGATTAAATCTGGACGGAGAATAGTTGGTCCTCACAGTGGAACAATGCTCCTGGGCTTAGGTAGGTTAAATTGTTCATGTGCCTCTCTAATTTAAAAGCTTTTATTGATGGGCAGAAACAATCTTATACGGATTGTAGAAATCCTTACTGGTCACTGCTCTGCTCAACACCTGCTCTGCGTGCTTGAGGATTTCGCCGGCAGGAGATTCATGGTACTCGGGAAGTGCTTTTGTTAGCCCGGAAAAGGTCTGTGATGTTATTCACAAGTACCTCTTTGGTTTCATAAGAGATCTGCAGGGTGGCGAG
>JAGFPH010000168.1:827926-838068 GCA_018207615.1 Philaenus spumarius | reverse complement strand
CAACTGACTGTTGGACTTCCAAGAATTTTGTGCGCCTTTGACTGACTGTTGGGCTTCCATGAATTTTGTGTGCCTTCGACTGACTGTTGGGCTTCCATGAATTTGGTCTGCCTTCGACTAAATGTTTTGCTTCCAAGAATTTTGTCTGCCTCTGACTGACTGTTGGGCTTCCATGAATTTTATCTGCCTTCAACTGACTGTTGGGCTTCCAAGAATTTTGTCTGCCTTCGACTAACTGTTTGGCTTCCAAGAATCAGTGTGAAATCTTTTTTAAACAAGATGCTGTATTCAATTGTAAAATTCAATAAGAATTGCACATTTTTTTAAGTTAAAATTTTAATTTCACGCTGCAATAGTTCGCGATTGTAAAAATAGTAAAAAAACTTGGGTTTAAAAATAAAGTGTACAGTGTTTAACTTGCTTATTCATCTGGCATATTATTTATTCTGTAATAGTAATTTAATAATTTCCTAAAATTGTGTAGAATACTATGTATTGTACTGTACTTATAATTCTGTACATACAGTATTTGCGAATTTAGGGCTGTTTGTTTGTTTAGGGACTACTGTACAAGCATAAGTAATATATTTTACTGCAATATCAACCTACAATTTCATACAACTTATATCTGTTGAATTTTTTGCTCACATGAAATATGATTTTAAAGGTTTTAAGACTAAATGTAGCTTATAAGAAAAGGAATTAAGGCAACCCGATCTAGGGACTTGTACCTGAAATTTCCGGCTCTGTGGACCGACACTTCAGCGCCAACTGCTGAATTTAAATTATAAAATTAACCAAAGGCGATATTCAGTATAAATGGGATTGGGGGAAGTAATGAATACCTCCTAATAAATATTTTTTCATCTAACTAATGAATTTTGTTAAACTGAAGTGTGACTATAATATTAAATATACTATTTCGGGAGATTTAAATTATTTTGTTTTGAAGAAGGCTATTACGAACAAGAGCCTATTTTTTCTGACTAATACTTTTAAACTCATTTGTGTCTTTAATCTTGATAGATCGTACATTTCCTGTGACTCTCTGTCTTTTAAGGTGGTAAAGTTGAAGAGTTTTCATCTTCCAAGGCTGAAATAAATAGTTACCTGAATGAAAAGCGTGTTCTGATGATGCATTCTTCAAATGACAAAACGTCTTCTCAAGAGTCACAGATACCAAACGGTTACAAGGCAACTGTGAGTAAGTAGCATTTTTTTTTGTATGAATCTATGATTTATACACCCATTATCGTGAAGATATATGGTGGGTAGGTAAAATTTTGTTTTCAGTATTAATTTACTTAAAATACCTGACAATTCACAAAAGCAACCAACCTGTGATGAGTAGAAAATCTAAGTCTTGATTTTGAATCAGGTTACTTTTATTGAACCTAATTTGCGATTAATGTCTACACCCGATAGTAGAGCATCGATCCATGTGCAATGACAAAGCAGAGTCCAGTTTGTGTTGATATACCGAGTGCGATTCATAATTGCAATGTGTTGATTTACTATTATAATGACCGGCTAGTAATTAAAAAAATTATTTTTAATTGTTATTACAAACAAATAATGTAATACATATTTTAAATTGTTCATCAAACCACTTTTAATCCTTAAATACAAAAAACAAAAATCAATTTGTAATAATAGCATATGTACTGCCACCATAGATATATATTAATAAGACTGGATCGCTGACTTCATGTTGCGAGAACGAGCCGGCGCTCTCAAGTCACCCCCACCACTGTAAGGGCTCCGCTGTGCTGTGGTAGAATTATTTATTTATTTATTCTTTTCATCACTTTTTCTTTGATTTATTCCATTGGAATATGTGACATGTCATAACTTACTTTATATAAATAACAGTACAAAATAATAAAACATACATAATATACACAAAATCATACATAAATTTACATACAAATTTGATTAAAAAACAAAAAATAAAAAAACACAGTTAATTATTATTATATATATATAATTATTGATTATAATATTTTAAAAACAAATAAGCCCTTCCTGACACCTGCAGACTGGGCTCAGGTACCTGTGGAAAGATATTCTTCCACAGAATAGAACGCATTTTCTAGGAGGTAGCACCTGAGTGAACTCTTGAAACTGTGGATAGAATCTAAGTTTTTAATATTTTCTGGAAGTGTATTAAACAACTTTATACCAGAGTAATAAATTCCGCGTTCAAAAAATTTAAGTCTATGGACGGGATATTGAAAAAGTTTTTGACGCAAAGGGTATTTGTGGTAGTGCTGATTAATTTCAAATAAATTATGATTGCTCTTAAAGAAAATTAAAGTTTCATAAATATAAATGCAAGGGAAAATTATGAGGTCAATGTTTTGTTTGTTAAACACCGTATAATCTGTCTTATAACTGTCCCAGAGTTTACTTTAGACTTTTAATATTATTGATAGCCTATATCACAATACTGTATGTTTATATTATTATAAATAGTAGGTACTACAAGTAAATAATGAGCTGGACTTGTGAGAACAATATAGATGAAATAAAACAATAACACACAATCTCACAACAAACACGTTCAATAAATCAAACGCGCTTCAACGACAAAGTCGCCATCCCCGGTGATAAGCCACAGTGATAAGCCAGTGTTGTACTTTGGCTTTTGTGGCTTTATCACTGGGGATGGCGACTTTGATTTATTGAACGTGTTTGTTGTGAGATTGTGTGTTATTGTTTTATTTCATCTAGTAGGTACTACATTAAAATATAATCCATTCATAAGAAACCAAGGTACATGTTCATTATCCCGGACTGCATTTAAAAAAATAATATGTAAACATATATAAATTTGTTACATCAATAAGTTGTATTGTGCAATAAAAATGAAACAATTTAAAAAATATAGCCTTATAAGTTCTAACTTATAATCTTTAGTCACAGTATGTTTCCAGTTTGGAAACATATATAAACTATATAGCAGTGTTACTATGCCTGTTTAAACATATTCATTTATTGTTGCAGTACATTAAATTATTACATATAATGACACACATAGGCTACTAGAAATGGAATTTTATTTAATGGCTACCTTATTTAATTTTTGTCGTAGGCCTGTAGAGGCATTATTTTCTGCGATGGTTATTTTCTTTGCTAAATCAAAACTTTTTATTTCGAAAAACAAAAATCCAATCATCTTTATTAGTTGTAATTCATGAGTTTCTTCTCCAATTTCTACTAACTCCGTGTGTTGACGGAATACATTAATTACCTCTAAACCGATTTATACCATAATTTATGCCCCTTTTCATGTCAAAACTACTAATATATTTATCATAATCTTTCAACACTTTATTCTATACAGTTAAAATATAGCTACACAAATTCCCTCTTAACCGACCAGCTTGGTACCGGTGATTTGACCAAATAAACCGACAGGCTCCAAAACTCATAGGTCTAGGCCTAATATAAGGCAGAATTTGTGCATTAAAGACGTGGGTCTGTGAACTAAAATTTATAAACATTAATTGTCTTTATTAACAACTTATAAACAAAACGATAAATATCATATTTACTATAAGTTTTGTATTAGAGTAAAGTAGGTATAAGCCAACAGAATATTTAGTTTTTCTTACATGTGGAACGATAAACTGCAGGAAAATCGACTATTACAGCCATATGCTGTACAGAACCGTACCATATTCCAAAATATGAAATTCGGTCAACTCGTACCTCCCCGTATGACCCTTTTTGAGAGGTTGATGCGATGGCAAGAATTGGAAATTGGTTTTTAATTTCCAGTTCTTAATTAAGAATTGATAATTTTTCACTTTGCTTGCTTTTTTGTTCAGTAGCTCTATTTTAACTCCGATCTCGAGGTCGTTCCATGTGGAGCTATATTTGTTATGATCAGAAAATACTTTCGCCTTACCTGAATTTTTTTAATTAGAGCACTTTATGACATAAGAAATTTTATTATTTTTATAAATGACTTTAGCAACTTTTTTAAGAACAAAATAATTTATTAAACAAAACTGACTATTTAACGCAATGGCGTATTAAATACAAAACACAATTGATAAAAGAATATATATATTTCAAATACATTTTTTCGACGATATTTACCACTGTGAGATGTGAGTTGCTTTTAATTAAAATGTTAACTTTCCCCTGAATTTTACTTTATTTATTAGTTTGTATTTGTTTATTTATTTTTTTAAATTTCCCTAGGATCGAAAACAACTTGATAATTTGTTACTTACAAGAAAACAAGATGTTCTAGCTTCGGTCCAGTCCTGGATTCTTCTCCTGCTGGTATTGGTCTTCTGGAATTCTCCCAAGTCCTGCGAAATTCCCAAATTTGAAAAGTAGGACGATTTATAAGGCCCGTCACTCTTTACCGGAGTTTAGTTTTGAAAAGCTTGCACACAGGTTTTCTTCAAGACTTTCTCTGGCTTATGTTGATGACGCTCCAAGTCTGCTGCTTTTGCGAGTGTTCCAAGGTAGTCGTTCCCTCAGCTAGCCTCTGGAAAACCCTTTTCAAGATCTCTGAAGTACGCGGTGTCGGTAGGTTATCTCAGCCTTGCTAGGGGATATTTTTACAACCCTTTTTTGTTTCCCGGGTTCAAACACTAAGTTAGTTAAATCAGTAAGGAACAGATAATAAATCAGTGGCTCAGTGATGGGAATGCTTATCTTATTTTTATTCAAACAATTGTCTTAACTCGGTAACTACGCTTCTATTTAACATTGGCTGACAATAATATCTAATACAATTTTTATACCAGGTATTGAGTTCACAAGAAAGACTGGATGTACGGTACCAGCGACTAAAGCAAGCTATGTTTATCTTATCAACCCCAAACTCTGAATTCAACGTGACATCAACAATAAACCAAAATACTTTGTTTTGCTTATTCAGTATGACGTTCTCGATGCGTCCTGGTCCATCCTTCACTTGGTTCATGATGTTTCTCCCAGACCGTTCAAACTTTGATCCGTGTAGCCCCACGGCTCGAGCGCAATAAGCCCTAGAGGCTGACATGCATAAGGTTCTGGACCGCTTTTACAAAAAAAGCCCCTCGGCTCACTGGTCCCGACCCACGTCCGCTCACTGGCTGATCACCCTACTCTGGCCCCTCACTCACTGGTCACCCACCACTCTGGCCCAGATTCTAGATTCGGACTATCCTATATAACCCGTCTAGCTTCCTGTTGACATCTCCAACAAACGAACAGCTGCTTCTGTAGCAATTGTTTTGTTCCACCACAACCTCTTACGCAACTGAGTTTACATTTCCGGATCCATGTTATACTTCCTGGTCTATCTTGCTGGTCAATACCGTTACATCAAATCACTAACTCTAATAATTAATATAACTAAAATATATCTTTCATTACACACCTAATCAATTCGTAACAGCCTCAACTAACTAGAATAATCCCCGACTTTAGGCTTCTCGCCCCTCCCTTAGTCAAAAGCTTTCCTTCGCTAAAATTTTGGTGGCAATTCTATTTCAACCGTTTTAATTCTTCTGTTTGTATTTAAAATATTCCTTGATTTCTTCTATTACCTTATGAATTTTTTAAAATTTGTAAATCGGTGACGAATTGTTCTATATTGCATTATTTTTATTTTCTATGATTAGTCCTACCTTTGACTTCCGGCATAGCATCTTAGCTCTCTCTTACTGAGTCGACCCGTCGTTTGTTTACTTTTCCATTTCTTGTCAGTCCTTGAAAATCCAATTTTTTTTGCCTTGAATTTCCAAAACAGCCATAACTCTTTCCTCCTTGACCCAAATTTCGATTTGATGGTCTCATTGTTCGTGACGACCACCTAGCTCTTTGAATTGAAGTCGTACTCCCATTATTCACCATGTTATCCGCTCCAAAAGCTTTTTTTAAATTTTGAAATTTATTTTTCTAGAATTTATTAAATTTTTATTTTTCTTTCTTCTATCTTCTTCAGATTGTTCCCAAATGAACGAAACTGATTTCGCATCTTCTCTAGCTGTGTTGTTTCTCCAGATATCGCCTGTTTTCTGAAGCCTAACTTTGTGCTCCCTATTTTGATTTTTTGTTCCCCCCATTTTGACTTTTCTCACATCTCACACGATATTACAATACCTTTAACTATTATCTACATGTTATATATTTTAAAATACAATTTTATAATTATTTCCTCTTTTAGTTGATTTGAAAGTTTTCTGTTCTTATTATTAATTACTGTGAGAGACACAGACAAACTCTTGAAATGTTAGACAAGAATTTTCCGATTCTATCTTGTCGATTTAATGTAGTATTTTTCAGATCTCTGCCTGTTATTATTACAATTGATAAAAACTTTCCTAATTTCATTAATAACTTTTAAAATATGCAAATTTCATCAAATACTCATTCTTTCTTTTAATTTTGTCTTGTTTTGCTGATTTTGATAGATTCTTGTAAAATTTGAATTTATTAAAATAGTTTTCTTATGCTTTAATTAGCTAGTCTAATTAGTGCCTTGCAACATGCTTATTAACCGTTGCAGTACACACCATATTGTTGTGTTTTCTGTGTTGATATAGAATGCCGTGTAAAAAACCAATTATTAAACATAACTATTATCCTTTATCCAATTGTTTAGTCAGTTACACCAGCCGATAGGGAATTAAAATGGCTACAAAAACGGTGTCTATACATTTTTTGTAAAAATGTACAGTTTTTGGGTAATTCAGGTTTGAAATTTTCAAACAGCTGCCATTTTGAAATGTATGATTGGATATAATCGTTTATTTTTGTTCAAATAGATCATTATTAAGTATAACTTCATGTCAAGTTTGAACTAAATCGGTCAAATTGTTCTTTAGATATAAATTATTTTGTAAAAAACATACAGACGGATGAAAAAGAAAACACCTTAGACTCATGTTTATATTGTGAAATAAGTTTGTCTCAATCCCAGGAACAAATCCACAAAAGAGGACCAGAGAGTTCAGGATATCATGTATATATTTAACTACTTAAAATCAGTTTAAAAACCTTGTTCACAAAAATGTAAAACCGCTCACTACTTATATAAATAATTATCACAAACAAACTAATTTCGCAACTAATTTAATAATAATAACAAATTATTCTAACCACTCACACACTGTGTCAATGACACACTATATTGAAAACTACAGATAATGTTTAGGTTGTTCCGGAACAACTGCTACAATAAATGTGTTAAAAATAAATTTACCTGAAATATTAATAGTACAGTAATCCCTCGACATTCGCGGACTTGGTATTCGCAATTTTGATTATTTGCGGTCGCTAAAAAAAGAAAAAAATACTGTATAAATAGCAATAAAGTACATGCAAAATTCGTAAATTATTATAGTGTAGCACTGTAATTATTATTGTACGAATTTAATAACATTGTATAAATACCATGTCGACGAAACACTCGCAAATACAACAAAACATACAAGATGGGATTTCCCTACAACACACCTCTGCGTGAATACAAGTGGACTTGTGCAAATGAAGGTCAATGGCATACTGTGATTTAGTTGGAGATATCAATTTAGTGTACAGCAAGTCAAATTAATTTTAAGGAATTAATTAAAATTACAGTAAAATATTTTGAAAGAAATTAAGTTTTTACTAAGTTTTATCCAAACCAATATAGCAATAGCCAATAGCAAGAGTGTAACCAATATTTTCGCTACTGACAGCGAACGATAGTTTGATGCCTTGACGTGACCAAGTTCTAAAAATAGACAAACCCAGACAATGAACGAGCAAGTAGGGATGGTTAAAGATACCATTATGAGAGCACTGACCTTGAGGGGAGAGTGAGATGACAAACAACGCTTCAATAACTTATCAACTGTAGTCTACACTCCAAACAACTCAGCTCAAATACTAAACCTTTCAAGGACTTTTTTACCGCAAAATCGTGTAAAGCCGGACAGCTTATAACAACGACTGTCTATATCTTATGTAAATTAATTAATTATAGGTATTAGTACATTTTTTAAAATTTTCTATAACTCATGTCAAGAACATAACCCCCCTTTTCCTATAAAGATTTAGTTTTCGCTATTTGCGGCAACTTGTCGGAACCTATCCCCCGCGAATAGCGAGGGATTACTGTATATTGATTATGAGTGTAGACTTTCTTCAAATATTTAGCTATATTTCATTTTCACATTCCAAGATGGTTCCTGAAATTGATTGGAAGAATTTCCCTATTATAATAAATGTAGGCCTATAAATATATTCACAAATATCTCTTTATTTTTGAAACAGGAATGCTTAAAAACCAGGGCAAAAGATGCATTCCAGAGCCTGATATTGGTCTAAGTATCCTGTTTTGCAGCATGGACCAGTATTGCAATCCTAATTACAAAGTTCAGCTGTTACAGGGAAATTCAAGCCAACAAACAAGTGAACCTTCTGAAGTAGTTGTTCCTGAAACACTGGTAAGTTAATTATTATTTATTTATTTATTCAACATTGGTTTCTTGACAAATATTATTTGTATCAAACAGGTCATATACATAAAAATACAATCCATCAGAAAAATACACACAAAAAAAATTAAACAACAATGAGTTCAAAAAAGTAGAAAAAATATACAATAATTAACCCTTTGAGTACCACAGCGTCTACATAGTAGATGATTTAAAAAAGTGCATAAAGTGCCAGCGTCCACCCCGTAGACGATCCGTATTTTATAATAATTTCATTAAATTTTCATTACATTATAACGTGGCATCGTATAATGTAGTCTACAGATTTTCATACAAAGAAAACATTTAATTTGTGAAATAATTTACGTTTTTAGTAAAAATTTGCCCATTTTAAACCCTGAGGGCTTTTTTAAACCCCATTTTAAAAACAGAGGGGTTTTTCGCTCTGGAGTTTTAGAAAAACAATTCCACCAACTCTTGGCCCTACTTAGGAAGTCAATCACATTAAATCAAGAAATCGGAAAGAGTTAAATATGAGGTCTAGTTTTGGTTTTGTTATTTGTTGTGAGTGTAGAGAACGCATGGTTACTGTTAAAACAGAGTTTAATTATTTTAATTACAATTATTTAACAATATTTTTTAAACTAATAGCCTAAATTAATAACAAATGTACAAGTATTAAATAAGAGAATTTTGTATGTAATTTAAGAACAATCACACAAACAAATTTGACTTCTTTATGTCATTAGTATAACTGAAAAAGTAAAGAAAATCATTATTATAAACTATTATTTATACTTATGTATATTTTGTTTTAACAGGAACAAAATTACAGAATTGCTGGTGCAAATGTTGAAATACCAGAAACTTGTCTTTCATCAGTTAATAAAACTCCAAAAATATCTTCTAGTAATAAAAAAAGGTATTTATAAACCAAAGCTTGCTGTTATTTATTAGTAAAACTATCTTGATACATTACACTTCACTCGTGTACAAAACAGAAACTTTATTCAATTTATTCACCAATCATCATTCATTTAAAAAGAAATGTAATAAGTAATAAGATTTAACAAAACTAAACATTTGAATTTTTGCAATATAATTTATGCTCAGTTACATGGTATCCTTATAGATATCTATCCTTATGTACAATATAATAAATGTACATTACTACTAATTTTTTCCGTTTCCAGCCTAAATGGTTATTTACAAATTGTACTGCCTTTTCTGAAGGATATTTTGTACTTTTCTGCAATTTAAAAATATCCGAAAATGTATTTCTTTAGATCTATTTAAAAATATTAAGTTCATTTCAATATGGCGGATCCAAGATGGATTCATAATCCAGATTTTTTAAACTATGTAGAACCACATCTCCTTTCTCTCTGCAGTATAAAGCCATTTCCATATTTAAATATCACACTGTATATTACGAGTCCTATTCGGAAAGTAACCTCAGTTTTTACTTTAAATAAAAACTTGAACAGAAAAAAATACTTTATTATATACATCTTAGGGATGGGTCGATTCTCAAATTTTTCGATTCCGATTCCAAGAAATCGATTCCCTATTCTCGATTCCATCGATTCCAATTACCATAGTTGTAAATTGAAGTAAACATTGTTAATTACTTTTTACTGCATGTTTTTTTGACTTTAATGTTATTTAAACAATAAGAAACACTGAAGCCCCAACCACAAGTTCGGTGAA
>JAGFPH010000168.1:771262-827826 GCA_018207615.1 Philaenus spumarius | reverse complement strand
CAGCTGATTTTACAAATAAGAATAAATATATCAGTTTTAAGTAAAAAGCTGATTTTACTGTTCTCCAGCTTATTTTACAAACAAGACTAAACATCAGTAATATGTAAACAGCTGATTGGTTTGGTCAATGGAAATATAACAGAAAAATCAAACAAGTTTAATTGGTTTTTTAATAAAAAGATGTTTTGATTAAAAATATGTTGCTTTTTCAGTGTAGTATAGTGATAAATATCGTACGTAACTCGTCCGGTAAGTTTTTCCGTGCTTGCACATGCAAATCCCGCACTCGGTTGTGCCTCGCCCGGGAACTATTATGCTCGCTCGGAAAAACCCTATTTACCGGGCTTGTGATATACTATTAAAGAGTAGGGTTTTAGCTATTTAAGGATAACTTAAGAACAGAAAAACCATAAAAAATTAATATCAGTAGGCAATTGTTATGCGTAGGCTGTTATTTGTACACCAGAAATCAAGTCAGGTAGGCTGAAGGTCAACCACTTACGGTTTCGTTTCTTATCGTGTCTATTTGTAGAATTAGGGTGTCTAGTGTGAAGAAAACTAACACATTTTATAGATCAGTAACGAAAGTTTAAAGTGATAATGCTATTTGTTTTAGATCGGGTAAAACATTTTTTACATTTTTGGGACTTAATGTTATCCGTGATTTATGATTTTTGTAGGAGTCCCGACGGAATGCCTTTGTTTGACTTGTTGTTCATTCCCGAAAATAGCTATATTTAATTTCCACTTTTTCCGAATTTTACAACTACCATCTAAATTACATTTTCGTGGACCTTAGCAGTTGTAATTTAAATTAAGGTTTACGCCGGCGATTTATAAAATTAACGCTAATAATATTTGGCGTCGTATGTTTTTTATGACATTCGTCATTTTATTTTAAAATAATATTTCAGCAATGGTAGTTCATGTTCATAAAATTGGCACAAATTGTATTCGAGCATCGATTTTTGGCGGGCGTTCACTGTGGTACTTAAATTATATTTTAACGCTATTGTATTTAACGCATTGTTTTTATTAAATTGGACTAGGTTAATTGTATTTGGGTAACAATTTCTTATACGGACATTCCATTGTTCTCGGGAGTAGGTTTATTCACGGGACATACGCTGTTGTATAATTGCGATCGAATGCCGGCGTTTTATAAAATTAGAGCTAATAATATTCGGAAATCACATTATTTTGCGGACATTCGTCATTTTATTTTAAATAATATTTCACCAATGGCATAAATTTGGCACAAATTGTATTCGGGCATCGATTTTTTTGCGGACATTCACTGTGGTACTTAAATCAAGTTTATTAACTGATATTTCATACATTTTGCCTAATTGTATTCGGGTTTCATCATCTTTCGTGAAAACTCACTATGGTATATTAAATTACGTTTTAACGCCTATATTTTATGAAATTACTGCTAATTTTGATCGGGAGTTAATTTCTTCCATGAACATTCCGTTTTTTGTTGATAGGTTTTGTTGTCGACCCACCCCTAATTTGCAAGCACACAAAGTAATCGCTACTAACGACTAAGTGAAGTGAAATAATAACATCCGTATTATAAAAAGGATGGGTCTCACCATAGGTTAAATGTTCAGTATTTATGGTTAAGCCTATATCTCGGTTTTCTGTAGTAGGCCTATTATTGAATATTTAGCTTTTTGCTATCTTCTTCTTTTGATGTCTGGTCTTGTTTATCTAACCGCATACAGGTTAAAATTAAATCTCTTCATTATAATTTACACACACATAAAAATGGAAAATGCTTGCCTTTTTTTGCTCATACAATAATTAAAAGTTTTATTCTGTTCCAAACAGCTGTCATATTTTAAACAGCACTTGCTCACTAGATTTTTTGCACTTGGAATAATGGTGTTTTATGTATGTATCTATTTAAATTTACTTCTACTAATTGTTAATAGTTTTAATGAAAGATTTAATCTTAATACAATGATTAATATTTATTTGACAAGGATAAACAATTTTATTATATTAACAAAATACTTAAATAACTCCATTATTCTAGGACATTATTTTATATCGGATTTTAATATTTAGAAGTAAAAGAAATAAATAAATATTTTGAATTTTGCTGCTACTCATGAACCAATCATATTAGAGTTCCGTCAGAGTGTGCGTGTTTAAGGTAACATGGCGACGTGTTCAATGAAGCCTAAAATTTGATATTTAAGTCGTTTTCTTAATGACCCTGTTTTAACTGTATATATTTAATTTTTTTTGCCAAAGACAAAAAAAATATGATTTTGTAAATATTTAATGAATGGGATTAAATCTTACATCGTAGTAGACTGATTGTTTTACTATAACTATTTATTTAGATCTTTTAAATATGAGATTATATATTTTGAATTGTTACAACTTATTTGCAGAGATTGATGGTGGCTGGGCTTGGAATCGACTTGTATGGAATCGACTCGATGCCGATTCCAGTGCCGAGAATCGGTGGAATCGACTTTTGGAATCGAGAATCAACCCATCCCTAATACATCTTAAAACTACAGCTTTTTTACTATTTTTCAACATAGTCAACATTTAAATTTAGGCATTTGCCACAGCGTTTCACTAATTTACAAATTCTTTATTTGTCAAATTCAGCCACTTGGACACTTAGCCAATCTTTTATGGCATTTTGAAACTTGTCATCATCATCGAAGTGCTGGGGTGCAAGCCACTTCTTCATGTAAGTGAAGAAATGAAACTCGCTTGGCACCAAGACGGACAATAAGAGGAATGCACAGCTCTTGAGTTTTTCGAGTTTATCATGCAAAAACACAACACAGAATTTCAGCATATCGAGACATTTGTTTTAAATGGCTTGCTTAAGTTTTTTCAAATTTGTACAGTAGACATCTGAAGTGATTGTCGTGCCATGTTCCGTAAAGTCAACCAGCAAAAATCCCTCGTCATCCCAATAGAACCGTAGCCTTAAACTTCATTGATGACAAAGTTTGGCGGGCTTTCTTTTCTCCTTCCGCTTCGTATTATGAAAGGAAGTCTAAGGCAGAGCCCATTCATTTGTTTTTGTGAACCTCTGTAAGCAATTTCGGTACTTACCGTGAATAGAACTTTTGATAATTTAATTTATAACCTCATACAAAACTGTACGAGAAATTTTGTGGAAATTGTTCAGGAAATTCATAGATGGTGAATCTTTGATTTTCACAAACTTTTTTTCAATTTTCTTGACAAGATCATTACTTGCAATAGAAGGACTATTACTCCTCTCTTCATCATGAATGTTTGTTTACCACTTTAAAAAAATCAGAATCATTGTCACTCAACACCTTCACATTTGGCCTGCATGTATTACGCAATTGACGATAAATTTCTGATACTGATACATTTTGCACCAAAAAAATCTTATTGCAGCACGCACTTTGCGCGGTATTTGTTGCAGCGCTTTTGTTTTGAGATTACAAATGAATGAGCGAAAGAACGAGGTTCATCCGGTCACAGCTAGATGCTTACTGAATCAGAGAACAGGAAGATGTGACAATGCTAGAACAGCAGTTACTTTCTATTGCCTTATCTTCTATGTCTATTCAGATAAATTTTTAGTGTTTAAAACTTTTTATTACTATGTTTATTATTGATGTATTAGTATTTTTTATATATTTGTAATCTTACAATCGTAAATTTAGAAATTTTCTGAACATATTTTATCAAGGTACAGATTAAATTATTTATCTTCAAATTTGAATAGATATGGCATTTTTTATATCTTAATGTAATACATTGTTCTACTTTGCATTGATTTGATTTAAACGCTAACAATTTATTTTATTTTTTAGGACTTTTGAGCCAGCCGATACTTTGATTCAGAAACGTGCCCGAACGGAACGTAAGGACGATGAGGAGGATATATTTTGTACTCCATCTCCACAACCTACGCAACACAGAATCAGTCAGACTTCAAAATCCAATCGAGAACAACCATCATCTGTGAAATCACCAGATTTATTCACCATGCCTTCACAAAAAGATGTCTCTAGTACTGTAGGAACTTCTAGAAACCATTCAAAAAATAATGATCTATTTGATTTTCCAAGTTTAAACACACATAATACGAAAGCTGGTCCTAGTTGCTCCTCTATGAGTAATAGTTCGAAAAGGCCAATCTCCAATGACGTTTTTAGTTTTATCGTTGCGAAAAATAAAAGGAAAAAGGCTGAAGAAGACGATTTTATATTTCCGTCAGAAAGAGAAGATCTTCAACATAATGAAACCAATAAGAGAAACAGGGATGAAGATTCGGAATTTGATTTTCCAACAGAATGGGAAGACAAAAGACCTAAATTAAACAGTGGAGTTGATAATAATAAGAAAAGTGAAAGGAATAATAATTTGTCGGTTGACAGTGGTGATCCATTCAATTTTCCTAAGGATAGACCAGAATCCTCAAGGACTTTGAGGAAAAATACAAATGCTAAGTCTGACTTATGGAGTTTTATATCTGATGGGATGAAAAAGGACAGCAAAAAGTCAGAAAAAGAAAAACGGACAGATAATTTATCAGATGATGAATCAAGATCGCCTACAGTACACCAAGATAAAGAAAACTTTACTTTCCAAGACTGTTATGACAAAGAAATAACAAAAGAACCTACCAAACCAATTCCCTTATCTTCTTTTATTACCAAACCATCTATTAAAAAGGTAAGAATTTTGATTCAAATTGTATAATATGTACAAAACAGTCTTGACTATTTGAGCCCTGAGCATTACGTGTTAACCAAAACACTTGTGTTATTAAAATCATGAACTGATATAAATATTTTTATGTTATAAGATTTGAATATTAGTATCTTGATCACCAACACTTTTATCACATGATGAAAAAAAGACCTATTTTGAAAGACAATAATTGATAGTTATCTTGTTTTCTTCTTGCTTTTTGTTTTAAAAAATTCACTGTTTGTGTGGCAGTAGGGTAGTTACACACACAAACTGGATGCCAACAATTAGATTCAAACTTTTGCAACGGTGGCTTAAGTGCTAAGTGTTTATTCCACAATTCGTAATATTTAATTCAGTAGACTTTTTCAGTGGTTTTTATAAATGTTTTAGTATTTTCATTATTTCCAATAAACTGTTTTGGATGTGCTTATTTTATTATTATATTTTTTTCATAGTAGTAGTTTTTTATGGTCCTTACATGTTAATTAAACATTTTTAAAACTATTTTTGGCAGCATATGGTGTTTTTAACGTCCTAGAACCACTATACTTATAAAGAACAGAGGTCACATTTTTTTTAATTCCTTCACGCCACAGTACAATGAGGGCATCTGTCTTTAATGGTGGAAGGGCAGTTTAATGGCTCTTTGTCAAATGACACATGCAATTGGATTTAGGTAAATTCGCTCAAAATTCAAAGCACAAATTTTTTCTGTAAAAAATACTACTAAATTAGATTATTTCATTTTAAAAGTAAGTGTCCTTGAAAAAAATATGTTATGTTACATAAAAGAAAATTTTGATGTTTCATTGATACTGTTCACATCCTAGAAGTTTAATTAACAAATATTATTGATGCAGTAGAACTCCAGTTATCCGAATCATTTCGGATTGGACCCCATTCGAATAATCAAAAATTCGGATAATTGGGATTTTTCTCGATAAAGGGTCTATTTAACCTTTTCAGGACTGGAGTAAACTATCCGCACATTCTACGGTCGTGTATACATGTTTTTTAAGTTTAACGTTTGAGTGCTATCATCGCTTTAAAGCAAATAATATAATTCATTTACTACAATCTGTTAGCTTTAAAATGAACTATTTCGACTATCGATAGGAGGTAGGAAGTAGAGAGAATAAAATCATGTTGCCAGACCGTGTTTACTAGGTTTTGTCAAAGCCTATTGTGAAAAATGAATTAGGAATATATGCTTTATCCAAAAATGAAATTTGATTATAACAAATTGTAGAGAATAAATCATAGAATTGAACTGTATACTTGAAAATGTTAAAATAACCTGATTTTATAAACATATTTTACTTTGTTTCACTAAATGAGAACAAGTAAAACAAACCTCTCGCTAGCAGTAGGCATACAAAGCCAGACGCATTGTCCCATGCTTGAAATAACCTAGTCTGAGCATGAATTAGGATTTAGACTATGTTAATCCCGAAAAGGTTAATTAATTACAGAATGTATGTTGAAAATGGGAGAACACTACTGTATTTTTAAATAAAAAGAGCCTTTAACTAACTAAATGAAAAGGTAACACTTTTACATGTTAAGTGTATGTACATAAATTAATGTCATTGCTTGCTGAACATCTCGGTCAAAGTAAACGGTTTGACTGTATTAATCCGTTTGACACCTGGCGCCTACACTAGCTTCGCGGAGGGAAGAACAATAGTGCACGTAAACAGAATCATTATTTTGCAAATCGCAGTACATTCCCGTCTTATTTTTTCCTGAAATTCTGAAAGCGATTCAGATAATCAGTTATTCGGATAATTGGAGTTTTACTGTATATGATATATGTTTTGGGTTATTTAGCCTTTTCTGAAAGAAGGGAAAATG
This sequence comes from Philaenus spumarius, assembly GCA_018207615.1. Classification (NCBI taxonomy): domain Eukaryota; kingdom Metazoa; phylum Arthropoda; class Insecta; order Hemiptera; family Aphrophoridae; genus Philaenus; species Philaenus spumarius. The sequence goes on along the minus strand of JAGFPH010000168.1, from coordinate 821,256 downwards.
TATGAAAGCCTTTTTTCATCAACAATATTTTTGAGTGCAGTAAATTGTGTAGTACTACTATTATAATTAATGTTCTCGATACATCTTAAGGTTGTGTAAATCATTTTGAATATGTAATAGCTTCTAAACAAATTGAATTATTCTATTATTCATAATATGGTTTTTTAACTTGAGGTTATATGATGGTTACAATAGTAAACATAGGTTTTTATTTATGCTTGTTTTTTTTTTATTCTGTAAAAAAGTGTTTTAATTTACATCAGTTTATTATGCTGTGAAATTTTTTTAACTTACTATCAACATTCCAGGAAGACAATTTAGACGAAGCAGATGAATTGGCAAACAAGTTTAATGAAACAGTAGAAATTGAAGTGAGACGTCTCGTAGTTGTTACAGCCGCTATACAAAATATTGTACCTCAGAAAGAGCAGTCGAATGTTGTCAACTATAAAAAATTTAAAAAGGTAAAGAAAATATTTTGGTTCTGATATTCAATAAATGTTCTTATTACAACATATTGTGTTGAATTATTAAGTTAAACCAGATTTTCCAACTGAAATAATAAGTATAAACAAAGTTTTAATGTGTTTAATAAACAAAAATATATAACACAATACTGTTTTAAGTGACTAAAAAAATTTTGTTTTGTGTTTCAGAGACAATGTGGACATTTTTTAAGATTACCTTATATTATTGGAGGAAATGACCTAGTACCACATGGAGTATAAGAAAGCATCGCATTATATAATACAGTTAACCAAGCTAGTCGCAATAACTAAGCTAAACGATTATTTCAAGCTAAGCTCTCTTCTTATTTAAGATTTTCAAATATATATTAGAAAAAAATATAAACGTAATCAAAGTAAAAATATTTGATCACTGAAGCAGTAACAATATTAATCACATATATCTTAATTTATGTAGATCTATTGATTATTTGTGAGTACCATTCATTTGAATTATTTATGTAGATTTATTAATTATTTATGATTTCCACTTCATTTGAATTATTTATGTAGCTCTATTAATTATTTATGAATACCATTAGTTTTAATTTCTGATTAATTCTTTTCCATTAACTCTTTTAGGACCTTCATTGTTTTTATTTTTGTAACGAGAATTACTAGCTCATTTGTTGGCAGTTTAAAAAAAATACTCTGCTGCAATTGTAGGTATTTTCATAACAAGTTTTGTAATTGGCTTCTTTGCACTAGGGGAAAGTTTGAGGAACAAGTTTTATGTTATTTTCATTGAAATTAAATCTATAATAAAATACAGGCCTATTTCTTATCAAAGTAAGAAGTTTGTAGTAAACCAATACAGAAACATGTTGATCAGGTGGAATTTCAGTGAAGTTCCAATTTTCAACATTCAAACAATAAGCAGCTGATGAAAGCTTTATGTAATCACAGCATATGGACTTATCACACATTCCATTATATTATGATAGCCGATAAGCAACTCCTTTAACATGTGGGGTTAGGTAAATAAAATAAAAAGCAAACATAAGAGGATATTGTGAAACTCTTATTTTATTAAAAGGCAGTCTTACATAAATTTAGTTAACAGTTTTTTACTTTTACTTAACAATATAATTATATTATAAGCTGTAAAATAAAAACAAATTGAAAATGTAATACATAAAAAGTCTTTAATAAATTAACAAAATAGTAAAAATTTACAAAATAAAAAACAGAAACTGAATTAGAATGAGGTACAGTAATCCCTCGACATTCGCGGGCTTGGTATTCACAGTTTTGATTATTCGCGGTTGCTAAAAAAATAAAAAATACTGTATAAATAGCAATAAAGTACATGCAAAATTCATAAATTATTATAGTGTAGCACTGTAATTACTATTGTACGAATTTAATAACATTGTATAAATACCATGTCGGCGAAACACTCGCAAATACAAGAAAACATACAAGGTTGGATTACCCTACAATATACCTCTGCGTGAATACAAGTAGACTTGTGCAAATGAAGGTCAATGGCATCCTGTGATTTAGTTGGAGACATCAATTTAGTGTAAAGCAAGTCAAATTAATTTTGAAGAATTAATTAAAATGAATATTTTTAAATATTAAAATATGTAAAATATTTTGAAAGACATTAGGTTTTTACTACGTTTTATTACTCGTAACAGTCGTAACCAGTATTTTCGCTACTGACAGTGAACGATAGTTTGATGCCTTGACATGACTCGGTTCTAAAAATAGACAAACCCAGACAATGAAGGAGCAAGTAGGGATGGGTAAAGGTACTATTATGAGAGCACTGACCTTGAGGGGAGAGTGAGATGACAAACAACGCTCCAATAACTTATAAAATTATCAACTGTAGTCTACACTCCAAACAACTCAGCTCAAATACTAAACCTTTCAAGGACTTTTTTTACCGCGTAAAAGCTAAATTGTGTAAAGCCGGACAGCGAATAACACCGACTGCTTATATCTTATGTAAATTAATTATAGGTATTAGTACATAATGTTTAAAAATTTTCTATAGCTTATATCAAGAACATAACCCCCCTTCTCCTATAAAGATTTAGTTTTCGCTATTCGCGGTTTTGTTATTCGTGGCAATTTGTCGGAACCTATCGCGAATAGCGAGGGATTACTGTACAAAGTAATTAATGAAGATTACATAGAGGGTTCTACTTTATAATAATAATAATAATGAAAATCTCATTAAATAAATTAAAACATAAAAATAATATGTTTTAATTTATTTAATAAATATTATTTACAAAATGGATTGGACTTTTTAAATTTTAGCATGTGTCCCTATATATGCTGCATGTAGGTCATGGTAGCATATTATTATCACATAAAATAACATACTGTTACTAGTTTTGAATATAAAATAAAACTGTGTAACATACTTTACAAGTACAGTAATACAACCCACTGGTCATAAACAATAAAAAAAGCTTTCAAAACTGCACATTTTGATTCCTTGTAAGAAAACAACTATTCAAACTCAGTAAAGATTTAGTTTAAAAGTAAGCTTTATATGACCAGAAAACTAAACAGTTGGTTGGTCGTAAAGGGATACAATTGATTTAAAATAAAAATAATATGAAATTTAAAGTGTGTGCACTAGCTTTGAACATTTAAATCATTTATAACAAAGAAACATTGATCTTGTTTAAGTGTTAGTGAATAAATATTTTTTAAACTTATATGTTCAATAAGCAATATTTGTATATCTTAATAAAATGGTTTTAAAATAATTGTATTTTGTTATTCAATATCACAATGAAATTAACCTTAAATATAAAGGTTTGTTTTCACATAACATCTTGATATTTTGACATCATGATTATGCAACACAGATCAGTTTATTTTTTACAGTGTTGTGTAGATATGACCGAGTCTAAATAAGTTAAACATAAAAACAAATAGAAAATGCTGTTACAAAGAAGTGTTGAGCTTGTGACATTTACTTGACACTAGCTAAAAAATCTAACTAGGTTTGATTTGTGACATTAGCTGTTATGACAATAAATTTGTTGTTTTGTGGCATGACTTTGAATTTGTATTACGATAAATGCAGTGGCACAAAAAGTTATAAAATTATGTCACATAACCCTAAACCCCTAAAAAAAAACCTAAACTAAAATTATTTTAAATCGATGTGTCCAGTAGGCCATTCTCCAGTGTAAGGCCTCCGATTGGTTACTTCCCTCATCTTTTTGCTGAAAGGACTGACATTAATCCCCACGGAAATAAAATTATTTTAGGCGATGACAACTGAAGATTTTACATCCAAACAAATCAAAACCAAACAATATTGACTGACTTATGTGTATTTTAAAACCAAGGTAAATTAATTCATTTATTTTCACATCTTCAAGAAATATGTTATGGGCAGGTTCTCAATGTCCATAAACAATTATAAAAAAAAGAAGTAAAATAAAAATTAATCATCTGTAAAAATAATTCCTTTCAGCCCAGCCTACAGACGAAAGAAGATTTTGAATTTCCTATAGCAAACAGAAATTTACTATTCTAAGGTTTGCAGTTATAAAAAAGTTTCAGACAAAGAATTTTGGTAATATTTAGAAGATTTCACAAATATTACAGATTGGTGTATAAACAATTTGAACAAGAACAAACAATGAATATGTTGATTTAACAGTCAATTTATTTATTTTCAATAATGCATTAGTTTAAAAATATTAGTATGAAACCCACAATAACTTGATATTTGTAACTGTGTTCAAAATAAAAATTTTCCTCTGAAAGGAAAACTAATTAAATGAAATTATAAAGTCGGATTTTTAAGTTACCCAGACAGATTTGTTTTTGTGTGGTATTAAAGGTGCGTGGTTGGTAAATATAAATAAAGAATATAGTACCTTTATAAATTAAATCAAACTCGAAGGTCTTAAGGGGAGCCAGACCTGGTAAAATATTTTTCTACCGCCTTTTTTTTGGCTGATTGTTGTACTCCGTTTCATTCCCTTTAAAATGATATACTTTCATCATTGTAACTTAACCTATAAGCCCTTGAAAAACTTTAAACAAACTATCAAGACACGGAGTTATCTGTTGTTGATTTTCTTTTACAATTTGTATTTTATTTTGTTCAAAGATTGTCGTGTTATTTTCCTACTATATATTTTCTATTTCTTATTTGAGTAATTTGACATATAAAACATTATATAATAACATTATTTTTTGAAAATAATTGTGCAGCGCGTAAAAACTCGAAATTTGCGCATCTGCATTGATATAGTACGATATCATACGGTAGATCTTTCACATGTTATTTCTAAACTGCATCAAAAAATCAAAAATTATTATTTTTGTTAATATTTTATATCAATGTACTATGAATGAATAGTTCCTTCTGTTTCACATCTGATATAGTATACAATATCTACGTAAAATTGAGGATGAATGAAAGTAGCGTTCCCTCCATATGTCATAGGTTGGTTTAAAAAAAATAATATGTACATATTATTAAAAAAACAGAAATACTACAGTAAAATTATGCAAAACATCTCAAGCCTTTAGACCAGGTAACTAGTCATAGTCCGTCAGCTTGGAAGCAAGTCAACCACCGTTTGCTTTACTTCCGCCCTCCTACCCTCAAACCACAGACATGAAAAGCTACCTGGTCTTGCGAGATTAAAACCCAGGATCTTCTGATCAGGAAGACCCCACGTTACCTCTCGGCTACTAAGGCTTGTACAGAATAGAACTGAAAATAACCGCTCTTAGTCACTTTACAAAGTAACCATATTGCCTATCTCGCCCCTCGTTTATAAGCTAATTCTTTTAATTTTTTTACATTATTTATTGCCCTTTCCCAAAAACCGTGTTTTTTAAACTTTTGAATCTTTATGAAGAGAACGAAGATCCAGATAACCTTAGCTACTGCTCTGGCCACTAATAATAGTGAGTAAAATGATTTTGAAATTTATTATTGTCGTTTTTCTTTGTTTTCACGAAAGTTTACTTTTTAAAATTAGATGTCCATATCTCAACAACCAGTAGAGACATCTGTACCAAATTTTTTGCATGTTCTTATAACAAATATCTAGTTCCTACCATGCGCTTTTGTAAAAGTTAGCAAAACTGCCAAAATTAAAAATGTTTATTTATAAAAAAAAAGTTTTAAAAATAGCAGAATTTAAAAAAAAATTTATAATTAATTTTTGGATAAAATTAAAAAACCCATGTACAAAACTAGTAATTGAAGTAAACTTTCAAGTAAAAACAAAAAACATCAAGCTATCTTTAATAGTTTTTACTTTTTAGATATGCGACATCAAGTTAACATTATGTTATATGGCTGTCAGGGTGCCCTTAAAGGCATATCACTTAACAACTTCCTTTTACTTTTCAATATAGGCAATTATTTTCATTCATTTCTAATATTATTATATATTACTACTGCCTACGTGTACTATATTATTTTAATTTTTTTTAGTATTAACTATTGTGTGAAAAAAGTTACCCTCCCCCCAATATTTAGCTTCAAATTAGGGAGCCTCAAGAATTAAATTTGCCCCAGGCCCCCCTAAACCCTCTCGGCGGCCCTGATACTTACTTTCACAATTATGTGTATTATAGTTTATATACACAAATAACAGAATAAAACCATCATAGGAATTAATTTAAAAAAAACAGAAGAAACAATTGAGCAGACATCTTCCTATCTAGAAATGATATTTTTAATATTTGTGTTTGTAAAATATATTGTCAAACCATATCTTAAAAACACATGTGTTTTTATCAAATTTACGTAATTAAAGTTTTCTTACCGGTACACATATTAGCTAAATTTCTACAATATTAAAATATTGTACTTTAGTGCAACAGTAAATAGTTTTAATTTTTCAAAAACCTCAATTCCTAAATTTTAACAAATATTTTTTACTAAAATAAAAAATGTGTTTGTTTTAGTTAATTTATAAATATAAAAGTTGTTTTGACAGTATGGTTAACATCATTGATTGCTTCCTCATACATTAAGTTACTTTCCACAAAAAGTTAAATTAAAAATAAAAATTTTTGCCGCATAAATTTATTTCACTGTTCTTTTAAATTTTCTTTCTTTTCTTTAGTTAATAGTTTTGTTTAGAAAAAAGCTATTGAGTCAAATAACATCTAAAAATTATTTCTTCAATCAAGAAACATTTTTGGTGTTGTTCAAAATATTTGCTCGAATCTCTCAAAGGCGGATCATAAAATACAAAGAACAAATTCGGTTATAGTCAACTTATGAGGGTCCTGTAGATACGACCACATGTTTTGTTTGTCAAATTACTTTTAAAATTGTGTTATTAATTCTATTAAAAAATCCTAATATTATGAAGGCTTTGGAAAATCTAATACTAAACCACAATAACTCAAGTGATTAGGGCTTTTTATTGTTTGTACAAAAAAAATCTTCTATTAAAAATATAACAAATATTTTAAATGAAAATAAGTATAAATTTGTAATCATGTTATGTATATGGAAGAAAACAAATATTTATGAAAATAACAATGTATGGAAAGATAAAATAAATTCTATGTAGAAAGATATGTAAGATGTATAAGGCGTTGTGGATTTTTTTTTTTATAAACTAATGATATCATCCAATGATACTGAACGAGTAAGTGTTTTTGTTCGGTTGTAATGCCTTTCACTTGGCTCACCTTCAGAAAGATACCTGAAAGAGGAACAACAAAACTTATTGAGTTTATTGTTAATTACTTTAGATGTATAAATTATCTAAATCAATTAATTTATATTTACTCGCTACATAATTTTTCCATATTAATAATTTCATGATTCACAAGTGGAATAAATTTGTGTATTTTTTTGCTCCATATTTATTGAATTAGAAATGTGACCCCATTGATGATAAAAATAATTTTATTACTACTATTTTACATACCTTGTCTTTTTATACTTCACGTTGACGTCCTTTTTATGAGACTACCAGTTGCATAGCTATCTCTGTTATTAAGTTTTGAATACACAGACAAAAACTAATTATGTTTAATAAAACTGTTTGTTAATGAATTTGTTATTTACTAAACCAATTTTTAAAACACAAACTACAACTTAACATAGGGCACCAATATGCCCCGACCAAATAGATAACAAATCCACATAATATGTATTTGTGTATTAAAGACTTGATAATGGATATACAGCTCTGAAACTAGTAGTACCACAAAAAGACAAATGAATATGGAATCTATAGGCAGACAATGGCAATAACAATATTTTGAAAGGACCACTCAAAAGAATTAATTATTTATGAAAGTCTTTTGTTTTAGTTTTTCATTGTTTAACACTTTTTAGGATCAGCATTGTTTTGTCTTTGTAGCAATACCGACTCATTACGTTGATAGCTTAAAAGAAATTTAAGATTAAACAAGTCTTTTTTTGTTGTAATATTGCAATAGTAGTTATTTTACTTAACAAGTTATGTAATTTACTTTTTTATAGTAACAAGAACTGTAGACAGACAATGCACATGGTCGTTTAATCAATAACACATTCTGGAGGCACAACTCAAAGGAATGAATACATAATAATTTATTAAAACTACCAAAAGAGTTAATAGAAGGCTTCGTTATTTTATAGTCTACAATGAAAATTCCATCTACAGATTTAAACACTAGTTGTTTGTCTAAATAATATTATCTAAAGTCTAATAAATGTTAAAGTAGTTGATTTTGACCTGACATTCCTCAAAGTATTGAAACTGCACAAAATTACTTTTTTGTTTCTGTCTGAAAATCGTCCTTCAAACAATTTTAATGTAGAATAAATTGTACGTTTTAAGCCAGCGGTGACTAACAAAAAGTAAGATTCCAAAAACCATGAAAGACATTGTAATCTTGTAATGACAAAACAATGACTATTTTAGAATATCCTATTCAAAAGGTGAAAGAACAAACGCCAAAAATAGAATAACTCAGAATGATAATTCTTTATCCGGTTCTGTGTGGTAAAAGTAAAACTAATCGCATTTTCTGTGCGGTAAAATTAGGTTAGCTTGGTGAAATTGTCTAAATCAAGGTCTACCTACGTATTGTATATAATAGCGTTGATAATGACATGATTGTAAATAATCAAGTATGAAGTTGCAAACATTGTTTTTAGCAACAGTGTGATATATGGCCATTAAACTTGCTCACATACTTGAAATTTAATCACAATGTTGCAATTTTATCCAATGAAGATTCATTGCTGATGATTCTAATTTGTATGATATTCACACTATAATTTTAATCACTTAAGTATATTAATGAATTCAGCCATAAATATTGAGAAGCTTATTTGATTCTAGGCTACTCAAATTTTATCTTTGAACAATGGCAATAAGTTTGAATGCTTATATCACCTATGTTTGTGTTAGACTATCCAAAGCTATTTATTAGCTTAGACATATTGACACAAAAGTTCCTAAATCATATCTGAGAAACTGGTATTTTGCTTTTGTAATAGTATGTATTTGATTGTATTTAAAGCCATTTGTATTTGCTGTGGAGAGGAAACCCTGATGTAAATATAATTTTGGCCAAGGCTCAATACTTAGCACCATGTAGGCTTATGTTAACTGAGATCAGTGTTTTTATTTATCTGACTCTAGTTTACGTGAAATGTAATTTAAATGTTTTTGTATTGCATAGTGATAGTGCAATCTTTTGACAAACAAGTGTGTGATATGCCTTCTTTTCTTTAGGGCAAAACTATATTACCCTCATTCTTGACGTAGAAAAACATAGGCTATGCCTTTCAATAACATATCAGAATTCTTAGACTATACCACCATTGACTGTTTTTAATTTAATCTTCACTTATTTTTGTCTTATTTGTTTAAATTTTGTATTTTTTATAGACTATGTCTTTTGTACTCCATTGTACTTTCAGACAATACAAATTTCTAGCATACCGGTATTGTAAAAACATTCATGAAAATAAAAATAGGTCACAACAAATTAAAAATAATCAGTGCCTAGAGTCACTCACAATCCATGACAGTTGGCATGCTTATATACCAGGGAAATCCTAGAATCTGCATTGCATCACTTGAGTAGAATTGAAGGAGTCCTGAAATGTAAAGAAGTAGCAATTGGCACCTTTTTAGTCACTAAAGGAGTCTTCAACAACACCACAACAGGATAGTCGAGGTTAGCAGGGGTATGGAATTGAGGATTAGAATTGCAGATGGATCAAGGCCATGCTTCATGACAGGGTTGTGGCATACTCTCTACATGGAGGTCTGTCCCCCTTCTTTGTGGTTGATGACCTCAAAAAACAAAGCAACATCAATGTGTATGCTCAGGACTTTACTGATGTTTTATCATACTAGTTGTGAAAGAACACAATACAGGTAGCAGGTACTATGATGGAATAGGTGTAAATGAGTGCAGATAAGCATTCACAGGAACTGAACCGTTCTGTGGTGCCGACTGCGTCAAGACTAGAGAACAGTGGGTGGGTAAGGAACATCCCAAGCTGGAGGATGAGTAAACTTTCACTTTTTGGTCTATTTGGCCGAATTGCATCTGACATCCTTATGCTGAGCAGGACCAAGGAAGGTAAAGAAGGTATTAGGAATAGTCACAGAACATGGCCATCTGAGGAAACACAAGCCTGATCTGTGAGTGTAAGAGACTTGAACAAATGAGTTATGAAACCTTTGAAAAGTTAAAAAAAAAAAAAAACAGGACAATCTCGTCTAAAGAATCCTTAGGTTCACAGAGCTTATGGACCTTCACGGAGAATGGTAGGGTTTTTGATCCTTTATGTGGGAGCACAATAAGCCCTTGAGCCTGATGAGCAGTAGAATTAGACTGCCCAACTAAGAAGAAGTGTCAAGAGAGGGCTTAACAACCACATGATATAGTAAGAGAAATATGCGATGGACGTAGATACTGAACCGTAGTGCAGCACCTAGCACCATAAGTTTACTAATTGATTTTGTTGAACATTAGAGCTAGTTACAAAACATTTCAAAATCATGTTCTTTGATAATGAATTTGGACAAAGGAGTGACTTTTGTGCCTTCAGCGATTTCATATAAAAGTTGGGCACAAATTCCATAATGAAAACGAAAACGACTGTAGTTATTGTGGTATGAATTTGCCTTAGGATAGAATACCACCAATAACGAGATGGAAATTTAGTACCCGATGGCAGAGTGCCTCATATAAATTAAATAATCAGAAGTAAATAGATATTTTACTAGGAATTTCAAGGCGCCAAAGTTTGGTACTTTCCCAAACTGTCATATAGAGTGTACTGCTTATAAAGGCTTTATTTAAAACTATTTGATACATAGTCCACAAAATATTTTTGAGAATGTTTCCAAAAACCAGCTCTCTCCTATATTTCCAAAGGTACGCCTACTACAGCTAATTTATTTTAAACCAATGGTGTACTCTAAACTTTACATAAAGCTTTAGCGGGTCCAACTATGTGAAAAACGTATGAAACTAGTTTTCCATTTAAACCTTGTATGGTAATATAGTGTCGCCTCCTTTCACTGGTCCTCTCCAACAATGTATGATTTCCTTATGGTTATTATTGTTAAATATATTAGTGGTTAGTTTAGTATACAGCATGTTGAAATTGTTAATATACAGTAAGTCCTCGATAATCCGGCATGGGGATCCTATATGCTGGATTATCAAGGTCTTCCTTTAAAATGGTTTAAACAGGGAATAAACTGTAAATAAATGCGTAAATTACACATTGAAACTACGTAACAATAACTGCGTAGAGAAATTGCAGCTAACTGATGAGCCTCAGGTATTCATTCACCATTCACCTTTGTTGTTGGCTTCCGTTAGTCAGTATATGGTGGCGGTTTGCTATTTTTACTCCAGCCTGTCACAAATTCTTCGAATCCCTTTCACTTCCAAACCGTGCAAAGCGGTTTTAAATCGAACAACTATTTACAAGAAATTCAATGACTTTAATTTGTTCAAATAATCTTCATTAAGTGGAATACGTTCAACAAAATACTGTCAGCAACAAAAGTGTTAAACGGTCCTTTTTTAACCGGGAACGTGATTCAAAGGACGACGAGAGCACATTGTTTTGAATAGATTTTTAGGAGAAATGTTTGTTTTGGACAAGTTTATTGAGCAGTAGATTTTTACACACTGTTTTTGACAGATGCGGAGCCAACAGACAGTGTAGACCGGGCCTAAATCATGCAAAAATTACAAAAACTGCCACTTTTAATTTCGATAAAACTTTCTTCAGTAAGGAATCCTTTGTGCATGAGTTAAATTCAAACTTCTCTAGTTTATTTATGTTAACTCAATTTTCACACTTTCTGCTAAAAAGTTTTGTTGTAGAATAACAAACAAAATCAGTAAATAAATTTAAAACAACTTGTACAACAATCATGATTGTTTTTTGAGAATATTTACCTCATCATCAATTCAGCTGCACTGGTACATCTTAGAATTTCTTTAGAATTGCTTGGTTCAAAATGTGTTAGTATTTGTTCCACTGCAATAACGGTCTTCACCAACGCTTGTTCTAAAGCTGGATCGTTTAAGGTGACCAGTCCTGGTTCACAACCTGGTGCACCTACAAATTTTTATTTGATCAAGTTACAAGTTTAAGAATATAATAATTTTATAACATATGTCAATTAACTCTTTTGTATTCATTTAATTACACTTTGATATTTTATTCTTTTTTTTTTTTTTGTCTTTCCATTATATAAAAAAATGTCTTTCATTCATGTAAAAACTCTGGGCCTTCTGCATATACATCAGGATCTAGGTTTGTGCTACCCACACCACCTTACCCCGATCCAAGTACCTCTGTCTGAGTATACAATAATTTGTTTTAATTTGCTTCGCCACTAGTGTAGATGGAGAGAGAGAACGGCAAAATCCGCAAGTTGCCGCAGAAGTTGGTAAGTGAAACGAGCAGGGGGCGGAGCCCCCTAATAATAGTATATATCAGCTTTAGCTTTTATTTCACTATACAATTTTATCAAGTAAATTATGAACATTATCTAGATGAATATATTTCAATGCTATACAGAATCCAATGAAATAGTTACATTGTAAATACAATATCTTACTCAATTTAAATAACTAGCCAATGCAGACATAGTAATTAAAAATCATATACAAAGTTAAGGGAACCTACAAAATATAAATATATGGATAAAGCAAATGCATAGATGTGTTAAAGGAGAAAGATTTTCATAGGATGATATTCAGTAGGGGTAATTACATTGAAAAGGTTAGATTTAGTTATTTTAAATACTAAGTAGTTTACTAATTATGGAGGAAAAATCATTAGCTAATGAGGACGAAGAATTATCAACTGCTAACGAAACAGTCATTCCTGGTGAACAACACATCTTCAGATCAAAAATGTTTGAGTAGTCAGAAAAGCAAAGATTTGTTGTAAATAATATATGAAAGGAAAACTTTAAAAGTAAAGAATGGCTAAGGAAGGTTTAATGGTGTAGAGGACGAGATGGAACGATAAGACGGAGTGATTGTACAGAGAACCAGGCACATTGAGATTAAAAATCCAGAAATACATGGGTCGCTACTCCAACAGAAAAAAATATCGAAAAGGCTCTGGGTATAACAACAAGCTGGATGAACAAGAATCAGGCGAATAAAATACATTTTACGTTCTTTATATGATATAGGGCTGGAATGTAGAAGTACTAAACCCAATAAAAGATATGTGTTTCTGGATTAAGTAAGATAGCCTAAATAAAAAGTTTTGAGCCCTAGAGGTTTAAAGACTACTCATAGTCAAACGGCCCAGAGTCATCTTTGTTTAAAAGTTTAGTCACACAAACCACTAAAATATTTTAAATCTATGTTCTTAGGAACTAACTAAAACTATTATATTATTTAATATTTAAATCGGTGTTGACAAAACATTTTGTATACCTTGAGTATCTTGAACAAATTCCCATCGACGCATAGCTTCTATCAACGGATTGTATAGTACCAATCCAGGTAAATGGCTTGCCCCAGCGTCGATTATAGCTCTTTCCTCTGGTTTTAACGAGCTCCAGCACATAAACAGTTCTTTTAGGCGATTTACTGAAAATTTAAGTCCAAATTACAATACATTACTGCATAAAAGATGTAAAGCCTGTTTTTGTCTAGTCATATGCCAAATAAAAAATAGTAACAATGACATATCTCAATTTAATAATTTGTTTTTAATAAGATGGTCTGTTTCTCCAACAGAAACCAGGTTCCAGCAGCATGAGTATTTATTAAATAAGTTACCAGTTTATTTTGTATTAGTAGAAATAAAGTTATCTATAGCTGCCAAAGACTTGGATACAAAAATGGTATTATATCAAATATTACAGTAGGCCTAATTTGTGCAAAATTATAGTTATTCTTGAATTATTTTATATTTTATTATTGAATTTTATTTTATTTTTAGTGAAAATGTATTTTAACTTTTTTTAAGACTGGTTGTGTAACAGTTCAAACCCTGTAAATGGAACTTTGAATAACCTATAGTAAACAACTACATAGATTTAGGCCTAGATAACCAAAGACAAGTATCTATATATTTTATTTCAAAAAGAACTAACCTCAATGAATTAATGTACTAAAATAAGTAATACAGTACCAATGTCTTGATCACTTAAAATATAATCCAAATTAATAGAATCTTTTAATCATATGAAATTCTTTTAGGTTAACACCAATATGTAAGCCTAAATAGTATGCAAACCGAAAACGATATATTTTGATAACACAAGACACTCACATATCAAAGTTGGATACAATAAGCCATATTATAGGGGATAAACATTAAACTTTTACTAAAATTCAATTTTAAATCATATCTAACGCTTGGAAAACAAACATATTAGTTCTGTTCTGTTTGTAAATATAACACGCTAGAATGTGTGTAATGTGTAGAGTAGAATGAGTCCGCTATTTTGATAAGTCCGTTGCTAGGCAACGTGTACTGATGTCATAGGGCACGTGCCCCCCAACATTACTTTAAACCTCTACTGCACGCGCGGTCACTTGTTACACTAGTGCACGTACGCGGACTCTTGAGTCCGCATTTACATATTTACGGTTTATCTTACTTTCTCTTTATGAAAACAGGATTTTAACAGATGAAATAGACAGCAGTTGAAGTAAACATGATTTTATTTAACCAATACAAACATATAATGACATATTTGCGCAATAAAAGTAGTACAATGTGGTATATTGTTACACAAAAGTGCGTGTTAATGAAAAATTATTAGTTTAAAAGGGAAGTAAATAAACATAAAATACCATATGGAGTTATACATAATCATTATTTTAAACAGAAATATATACGTAAAAATATAATAAAAAGAAATTATTCTATCTAATTATTATAAACTAGATGTGAGTTGTTTGCATCAATGTTTCTATAGTCTGGGGAATAAGCGTTTCTTGAGTTAACCTTTGAATTTATTGCACTAATACAAATTATAATAAAATATTTGCGCAGTGAAACATATAAAATTAAAAAAATTTATCAATAAAAATAAATATATACATAATGTTAGAGTAACAATGTAGAGTAGAGTTAGAGAACAAAAGTAGAGTAAAAATGTAAAGTACAGTAAATATAAAATATAAAAGTAGTCATTATAGTATTATTATTTTATTATTATTTAGTGGGTTTATGTGATCCACCACCGGGACCCACTGCACCTAAACCATGAGGTCCTCTGTGCCCCATGTCCAGGCAGCAGTTCACATCAAACCCGCCCTTTTTGCGAAACGAAGAAGTCCGTGGGGGCCTTCCTCTCGTATATGACTGGTGTCAGGGTATCCTTGTCCCAGATATTTCTGCCTCATTGATGCGAGGGCATCATATTCGCATAGAACGTGGAAAGAAGTTTCCTCCTTCTCTCCACACCTTTGACATAATGGGTTGTTCTCCAGCCCCATTAGGTGGAGGTGCCTCCTCAGAGAGTTGTGACCCATCAGTAGACCGACCAACAACCTCACTTCCGGCCTGCCAAGACCCAGCAGTGTTCTGCTTAGGCGTCCATCCAGGCCTTCAATGAAGTCGTGTGCCTGTCTCTGACCTCTTACCGTCTCTCTCCATCTACGCAAGTGTCCTGATTGAACATTTTTTTCTTACACTTTCTTTCCCATAGCCTCTTGATATTCCTATCATTGGTTCTGGGCCCATCGGAGGAGTTTCTGCTCCTCTCTTAGTCAGTTTATCTGCTATTTCATTCCCTTCCACTCCTTCATGTCCAGGCACCCAAACAAGTCTTACTTGCCTACTGCTTGACAACTTATCCAGCAGTAATTGGCATTCCCAGACCAGTTTTGATGTTGTTTTTGTAGCTATAATGGCCTTTATAGCCGCCTGACTATCAGAACATATTCCAAAATCTGTGCTCATGCTTCCTGATTCCAGTATTCGTTTTACGCATGCAAGTATTGCGTATACCTCCGTTTGGAAGACCGTAGAGTATAGTCCCAGCGACATAGAGTATCTTCCCTGGGTGTATGGTCCTTTATGCATGTACATTCCGGCTCCCGTACCTTTGTTTGTTTTAGACCCGTCCGTGAACCAGATTTGTCCATTTCCAAGATCTACTTGTTTCCGTAGCCACTCTTCCCGAGCCGGAAAAATAGCCTCCAATTTGCTATTGAAATTATACTTAGGAGTCATGTAGTCCGTACCAGCTTGCAGCATCGGATCCCACTCCAGTATCTTGTTCAGACACTCACCGTGTCCATTTCTTGCAAGAGATGTTGACCAACTCCCTCCTGTGTTCAATCTCATTGCGGCCTTACTAGCCTCCCCCTGTACCATGAGGTCCAGAGGTGGGAGGTCCAACAGGATTTCCATGGCCGCTGTGGGGGTAGTTCTCATGGCCCCCGTGATTCCAAGGCAGGCCATCCGCTGTACTTTATTAAGTTCTCTTTTTGCCCATTCCTTCCTGATACCAGGCCACCAGACTATAGAAACAAAAGTTAGAGACGGTCTTATTATAGTAGCATAGAGCCAGTTCATCATCTGGGGCCGAAGCCCCCGTGAGGTTCCAATCGCTCTCCTGCATGCCCAGAAAGCGTTACACGCTTTTGCTGCCTTTTTTCTTATGTGTTCACTCCAGATCAGCTTTGTGTCTAGGGTGACACCTAAGTATTTTGTTGTTTCGGAGCATGTAAGTCTTTGTCCCAGTAGACTGGGCATGTACAGACCATCCGTCCGACGTTTCCTAGTAAAGAGAATGAGATCTGTTTTCCCTGGGTTTACAGCTAGACCCATTCTCTCACACCAGCGTTCCAACCATTTGAGTGAGCTTTGGACGATGTCAGATACAGTCCCTGGGAATTTGCCTATTCCCAGAATGCATATGTCGTCCGCATAACCTTGGGTATAAACTCCTCTCTCATTTAGTCCCACAAGCAGATCATCCACTACCATAGACCATAAGAGAGGTGAAAGAACTCCCCCTTGGTGGCATCCACGCGCAACCTCAATTCTAATTTCACTACTGTTTAATTGTGAGATCGCCATTCTATTTTCGAGATAAGCTTTTATCCAGCGGGTGATAGTGTGTTCTACCCCCCGCTTGATTAATGCGTCTGTCATGGATAGTCATTATAATATAGGCTTTACTTGTTTGCATCAGAGTTTATTTATTCTGGATCATCATCTGTTTCAACAAAGGGGATGCGGAATACTACCCCCCGGAAAACTACCCCCCAGGTGAAACGTGACGTCACGAAATCTGCCAACTAACCAATATGGGAGGCGTGTCTGTGACGGGAATACTACCCCCCCTAGCAAAAGCGGGTCGCCGGAATACTACCCCCCGGAAAACTACCCCCCCAAGCAGGTTCCTACAATTATACTGTTATCGGCAACATACTGTGACTAAACAGTTTAGGTTAGTCCTCTAGTTTTTTTTATTCTAATTATATCGAAACTTGAGTGTGCGTGACTGGAAAACTGCCCCCCCCCGATCTCTGACGTCAAAATGACGTAGTAACCTGCTTGGGGGGGTAGTTTTCCGGGGGGTAGTATTCCGGCGACCCTCAACAAACTGTGCTTTTTCTTTGCACTCACTACAAAGGTAACATGCAACATGTCCCAAACAAATGTACTTGTCACAGTTGTTGCACTTGTATTTTGTTAGTCTGTTCTTTCTTCTATCACAATAGCTGCATCTGCCTCGAGCACCTTCGGCTAAAGCTGGTTGTGCTCTTGCTTGACGTGTCTGAGGAACTTCAAGGATTTCTGAGAGGCGAATCCTTATGGAGACTGGTAAATTCATCATCTGCACTCTCATTCGCAAATAGTCATTAGAAGTTGCTTTGCAAGAGCTGACAAAAAGTCATTTCTTGGTATGTTTGGTGCTGTGTTTGCCTTGAACACAACATGGGTATTAACTCCACCAATGTTTAGCAAAGAAAAAACAATACTAAGGTCCACCATTGTGTTTTTCTTGAAAGAGAATACGCTACTTTCATCTCATCTACCCTATCAACTCCTGATTTAGTTGAATTGTAGAAGAGGATTATTTCAGGCTTGAACATGTCCAGATGTGGGATCTCTTCAATTGTATTATCTTCTGGGTGGAGAGAAGAAATATCCAAAACAATTTTATTTGACTTTGGTTTGAATGAAACCAAAGTTATGTTGTCTTTGTATGCAAAGATTGTGGAGCCTACAGGCCTATTCTTTGGAGTCTTCATAAAATTAGGAATCCCTTTCCTATTACCTCTTAGCATTCCAACTAGAGTTAATTTTTCATTTTGCAATAGGTCCTGGACTAATGGGGTGGATGTGAACCAATTGTCACATGTTGCGCCCACTGTTTGATATTAGCTGTACTAATCGTTTTACGATACTAAAAGATTCGTTCTCACATTAGTGGGGCCCTACTGGCTGTTTACCACAGTACACTTCGATATTGTTTGTATAGTACATTTTAGCATCAGTCAGGGCAAATTTTTTGATGCCGTACTTTGCCGGTTTATTGGGTATGTACTGCCGAAAGCCACACCTACCTTTAAATGCTTCAAGCATTTCATCAATGGTAACCATGTCAGACATACTACAATATTTTTTGCAGTTATTGTTAAAATTATCCAATAGGTACCTTACAGCTGCTAGTTTATCGGCAAGTTTTCTCTTGTTTCTCGTCCTAAAGTCGTCAAATTTTAGACATTAGAGCAAAAATCTAAATCTATTTATACCCATCGATAGTCTGAAAAACTCCACTCCTGTTCCGTCAGTTTTCCAAAGATCAACTAGATCTGTGTGAGACATTTTTTTCACACCTGCTAATAAAAGTAATCCTAAGCAAGCTTTTATCTCAGGAAGATTAGTCTCAGCAGCATCTTGTTCCCTATCGTAATTTTTTTGTACTGAACAAATAAACACATTCGTATTTTCAACCACCACCTCTAAAACCTCTTCAAGAAAAAATAGCTCAAATGATTTCAAGTGAGTGTCAGCTTGTTTAGCTTCTTTCAAAACACCAGGGAGGTGACGAACCAGATCACATGGACGGCGCCTCGATCGTCTGTGAGGTGTGGGTACCATTCTCCATTGTGTGCCATCTTTGGCAATGTACAGTTCATTGGTATTATTGTTATAGTACTCATGGTTTTGTGGACGTGACGTATACCCGGTGGGGTCAGCTACTTCCATATCTTCGGGTGATGTCAGCTGAGGAGGTGTTGGGAGATGATATTCCAAAGGTAGAGAGTTTTTGTCCATCTTGCCCGTAGACTATTCCGTAGTTGAACATACCCCTATGTATCAAAGCACTCTTTTTACTCGAACAATGTCCTCAGTAGAAGGACTTTCAAGAGTTCTTGACAGGAATCCAACGCTATATGCTAAATCCGGTCGAGTGCCCAACATTAGATACATTAGAGCACCAACTGCTTGTCTATAAGGAAACTTTACACTTTCTTTCCCTGATGTTTGCATACTAGAGCACTTAAGCATTGTAGTTGAGATTGGATTACATTGGGAGAAATTAAAACGCTCCAAAATACGTTTTGCATAGGCAGTTTGACTTATCTTAATACTTTTTTCTATCATTTCAATTTCCAGTCCTAAAAAAAATTGCTTTTTTCCAAACAATTTTAAATTCAGATTTAAGTTGATTAAGAAAAAACTTGTAAATCACACTGATCAGTTGCAGCTACTAACCCATCATCGACATACAGTATCAATGTAAATTTTTGTCGATTATTGACTCGGACAAAAAGACAGGGATCTTCTTTGCTTGGTATAAATCCTAAAGATTTGAAAAAAATTCCAAACTCGATTGTACCAACATCTTGGTGCTTGTTTTAGTCCATAGAGACTTCTATTCAGTCAACAGACTTTATCAGTTCCATCACAGTAGCCCTCCGGTTGTTGAACGTTAATAATTTCTTCAAGCTTACCTTATAAAAATGTCGATGATACATCGGCATTGAATCAAATGAAGATTTTCACTTGCTGCATCACTAAGAATTGATCTAATTGTACTCATTCTTGCAACTGGGCTAAACGTCTCACTGTAGTCTATACCTTGACGCTGAACAAATCCTTTAACTACTAAGCGAGCCTTAAACCGATCAACTGATCCATATGAATTGGTTTTTAAATGATATACCCATTAACAGGGTAGAGCTTTCTTTCCAGTTGGTAAGTCGGTTAGTTTCCAAGTTTTGTTTTCTTTAAGAGGAGCCATTTCACTATTCATTGCTTTCTTCCATTGAGAAGAGAATTCACTGTTCGTAGCATCTTCAAACGTTTGTGGAATTTCAGTTAAACTAACAGAATCATCTGCAATCATTACGTAATCATTCAAATGTGTAGGTTTCTTTAGTGTTGAATGATTTCGAAGATTATGCGTTGGCGTTTTCTCTGCCACATCTTTAGAATAAACTCCCTGTTTCTTCATCTTCAAGACAGCTCTTGAAAACATTATCGTCTATATTTTTAGTAGACCAAACTAAAATCGAACTGCATATTGCTGTTTGACCGAAATAATATCTGCGGAAGGAATCATATCTTTACAATCGCTGACTTTTTCATCGAATTGCACGTCTCGTGAATTCCAAATATATTCGATGTCTTTCATCTCCATCGTAGCCGACTAAAAAACCTTTTATTGCTTTCTCAACCATTTTTCTCCTTTTGTTAGATGGAACATGAACATAGCAAGTGGATCCTATTACTCTTAAATGTTTAATCCTTGGTTTTTTATTTATCCATAGTTCAAAAGGGCTTATTCCTTCTACTGATGATTTACCCGTTTGGTTCAGAATATAGACTGCAGAACTGACTAACTCAGCCCAAATGGCTTCTGGAAAATTAGCATCTGTATTTCCATACTTGAACGTTCTTGCCATTTCAACAACAGTTCGATTGTCGCGCTCGCTGCCACCTATCTGTTCTTGCGTATAGGGCGCTGTTAATCGTTGATTGATTCCATGTTTTTTGAGAATATCGCGTAACTCTGCATTATCAAATTCACCTCCGCCATCACTGAGAAACTCCTTTATGCAGTGACCTTGATTCTTAGCAATAGCGAGTACGTGTCTTAGGACTATTTTTACTTCAGATTTCTCCCTAATGAGAAACAAATAAAGTTACTTAGTATAACTATCTTTGAACTCGACATAATACCTTTTCTTGCCAAAAGATTCGGCAAATGGACCAACTACATCTGCAGACATTAGCTCACCTGGGGCTGTTACGTTTTTCCTTGAACCAAAAGGTAACCTATGTGTCTTTCCGTAGATGCAGGGCTCAGATATATCTCTGTTTAGACTTACCTTAATGTTTAATTCCCTTTTGAGCACATCTTTTACGTGTCTTTTGTCCTGATGCCCCCATCTTTCATGATAAAGTTGTAACTTTGAACTGTCAGCAAATACAGTGTTTACCGTATTGGTTGGAACAATTATTGGAGTAATAGTTATTTTGTACAGAGTTCCAAATTCTTCACGAACTCCATATAGTATCTCAACACCATTGACCTTTAAAAAACAGTCCGTAACTTTAGATTCAAACTTACTG
Source organism: Philaenus spumarius (assembly GCA_018207615.1). Lineage (NCBI taxonomy): Eukaryota > Metazoa > Arthropoda > Insecta > Hemiptera > Aphrophoridae > Philaenus > Philaenus spumarius. The sequence continues at coordinate 799,722 of JAGFPH010000168.1, read as the reverse complement.
TTCGGATTTGTATCATGAGCAGCCAGAATGGAGAGCAAATTTCTAGAAATAGTTGGCACACACCATACATCTTCTAAGGCTATAACTATATTTTTGCCACCGACTTGCGAATTAAACCAGGACTGCAGAGTGTATATAGGGAAGGGCTGTATCACGGCGAGTGAAAAGTTGTACCCACTGCAGCCGGGCTGTGACGTCACTGCTCTGACACTGCTTCGCTATGTAGTACTCCCACTTATGGCCGCAGAATAGTGTTAAAGAACTTTTGTTATATGTAGCATACTGTATTTATTAACTTACTGGCATATCATATTAATATTGTTTATAGAGATTAATTTAAGTATATAACGTAAAAGCAATAATCAAAAAAATAAAGTACAGACTATGTTATAAAATCAAAATACAAAAATGTACGTTCTGTTTATTAAATCACAATTTTAACAATTAAGTACTCTGTTATAAAGTCAAAATACACAAAATTTACGATCTAATTATTAAATCACAATGTTACAACCAACAATTTAATACTATGTTATAAAGTCAAAATACACAAAATTTACGTTCTAATTATTAAATAACAATTTTACAACTAACAATTTAATTTTTTGGAACGTGTCCATTTTTTAGCTTTTTTCGTAGATCTTCTTTGACTTGATCTCTTTTCCTTGAAAAACCTAATCCTAATAAATGTCCTTAACCTAGCGTAAATATTGATTGCTTGTGAACAAACATTTGGAAATTTTTCTGCAAGTCTACTTCGAAGTTCCTTAATTACACCTCTCTGGACACTGTAAAACTCATTTTCACCATGAAGTGATTTAAAAACTTTTTCAAATCCGTCCACTGTCTTTTGCCACGATTCACTAGGAACGGTCAAGCCACCATGGGAAAGAGTTTGAATCCATTGAGTGATTGTTTGTATTCCTACATATTTTCCTCAAAAGAGTTCCCTTTTCTTTTTGTAAAACTATTAACTGAGCTTTTAAATTTACTACAGATTTTTTAAAGTTATCTTTCTCCTTAACCAATAAATTGTAGTTTTCACAATTACATTCACAATTGCCAAGATCAGTTTCAGTTAGTACAGGAAAACAGTTGTCCTGGCAATAATTACTGTCACTATTCTCTGTACGGGGTTTTTTAGGGCTTAAATTTTCAATTCTGTCAAAAGCGTTCAACCGAGTCGGTCTATTATTAAAACGCTCTTCTCTAGAAACAGGCGATGTTTTTTCATTTTGATCAATTTCACAAGGCAAATTTAAAGAAGGAACTGCAGTTGGTTTTAATATCTTTCTTTGTGGCAACCCTAATAATTGGTTTTTCATGTCATCATTATAATCCGATGGAGAAAAATGGGTGCTACAAATATGAGCATACTTACAGTTTACTGGGTCCAAACGTTTGCATTTTGTCAACCATATAATTTTGCAGTTTCATGATCTTTAGGGAAACAATGGTATACAATGTCAATTCCCACCCAGATTCTTTGCCTTACGGGAATTATTGTTGCAAGTCGCGACCACGCAACAACTCATTTTCTTTATTTCTTAATTGCAAATAACAACACAAATATTTAACTGCAACACCCACAATACAGAAATTAGAGTAAAACATAAACAGCACCACTTCAACACAACATAGCTGTCACATTTGACGGAGCTGCTGAATGCTACTTGTCTAGCGGTGTCAGAGTGGTGACGTCACGAAGCTGTACCCCCACCACGCCTCCTAGTACAGCGGCGGCATAGGTCTCGTCAAAGTAATGAAACAGCCCTTCCCTTCCGCAGCCCTGAATTAAACACCCTTTCAATGTGCTTGCAATTCTTCTTTCCCAGCTGAAGTAATTATACATATGGTTTTTCAAATTTTGTGTATTTAGAAGAATAATCTGGACAGTTTGTAACATGTTTTGTGGCCATTATCAATCCACCATGTACTTTTGCTTCTCTCAATCGTATGAGAATTACAAGTAAAAATCAGTAACATTACAGCTACTTCCACATCACTTTTGTTGGTATGTATATTCTTCTTTCCAAGGTTTTCCAGGTTTACCAGCAGCTATCCATTTTTTACAGTCACGTATCCAGTGTTTAGGTTTATTACAATAGTTACACTTGCCTTCACGTTTGTATGACTTTATAAATTTGTCTGTGTTTTGCATTCTTTGTTTGCATGTATTTACAAGTAAAGCCTCCTGAGTAAACTTTTCACTAAAATTTACGATTTCAAGTTTCTCTCGAATAAACACATCTGTGTAGATAGTTCATCGAATGTCTTTTCAGAATCTTTTGTAAGAAACATCCAGCTAGAACGAAAAGTCTCAAACTTTGTAGGTAGTATATAAAGCATTTTACACACCAATAATAAGTCAGGCAACTTTGCCTCCTTTTTAGAAACGGGTCCATTATGAAACTCGTTCCACAAGCTCTTTATCTTAGCTATGTGTGTTGAAACATCATTCCCAGATGTCCAATTAAATGCAAAAAGCTCATTACACATCATAAAGAGTTGATCTTTAGTGGTTGCTTCGAACTGTTGCTTGAGAGCTTCCCAAGCATCATGAGCTGTTTCTTTGTGCATGATTTTTTCATATACATCATCTTTTACTGTACTAGAGATCATTGACTTTGTATAACTGTTTGCTTTTCGATAAAGATCACTTACTGTCTTGTGTTTAGCCGTTTCTTCAGCAGTAGCATCACTAGTCAGATCTTCTGGCTTTTTAAACTTACCGTCAATTACATCTAATGCTCCTTCATGGTAATCAAGTAAATCTCGAATTTTTCTTTTCCATACAGGCCAATCTGCCTCGCCAGACAACGGTCTTATATGCTTTGCTAAATTCATCTTCACGGCTACTTAGCAATACTTCACACAAAAATTCTATAGGCCTAACCTCACTTTTTACCTGTAACACTTTATTGCTAAATTTGTTTGTTTAACTAACACGCTTTGAACGTTGCTGGTCCCATAACCTGTTGTGATTTGAATTAATATAAACAGTAACAATAAACTAATATCTTGGTTACGTTTAATTAACTTTATTAATCAATTAATATTGAACAAATAGCGTGTTAGTTAGAAAAAGGCCAATCTACAACAAGAAGAGAAGAGAAGAAGGGGCCTCATAATAATGATACATATGTTTACATAATATACCTATTAAGTTACTATTGACATCTTTAAATAAATAAACAAATTTAATTTACTTTAACAATCCTGTGCGACACCCCCTCCCCAGCCTCCCCCAATGTTCCACTCCGCAGGCTGTAAACTAGTTTTCAAAAAACTAAGTGCCCTAGTTAGAAGATTTTCAAAACGACCTGAAAGAAGCTTATGCTCAATTAATGTAAACATAAAGATTTTTTTATAAATTCTTAATTTATAGCAACAATTTTAATTATGAAATTTAGTTGCTTCAATGTTATTCTTAATTGTAAAAAATTAAAGATTACAACAAATTTGTATACTTAGGGATTTTACATACAACCAATGATAATCGTTTAGTATTACTTTTCCCGAAGGATATAGATTGTGCACTTTCAGAATAAAGGTTCTTTGATTTTTTATATGAAAAAACCATACCAACGAGTTTTATTTTCTTATACAAATTATACATAGGCCTACACATAATTGATTTTAACCGATACTCCCATAAATTCAATTAGTATTTTTGCATAGTAAAATAATTTTATTTGAATTGAACGATTTATTAAAACTTACTCATTTGAAATATTTTAAATCAAGAAAACTGCAAGGAAGTGAGCCTTGGTCTGGGTTCAATTCTAATTTTAAATGCATTGTTCGAAAGGGAAAACATAACATAACATAGATTTTCCGGGTTGTACTAAACTGGTCCGAAAGGCAGTAGACAAGTAGTTGTGAGATTTCCTGACAAGGTTGCTAACCCCCAACCAGTGGATTTATCCTAATCTCAGTCTCAGTTCTGTTATAGTCGCAGCGTAGTGTAGTACTCGTACAAGTGTTTCGTGCGGTGCAATGTATTCTATGTTCAGTGAGAAGAGATTTAAATTAGTAGTTTATGAGGGGTTCAAATACTCAAAGGGTGACAAGATACAATCTGGTCAGAAGTGGCGATGTTCTAGAAGAAAAGGATGTTCGGCGCATCTATTCACGGATTGCGTGGATGAAATTTTGTTATAGACAGAGGGTGTACATAGACAAGAACCATGTTCCAATTTAAGTAGGAATACATTTCTTCATATTACTGAAACCACCTGCAAAATTGATCAGTACAGAGATGCGTCCACTCTCGTTGGTCCACTCCCGATCCTGTGACTGACAATATTACCCGAGACGATGTCACATGCATAAAAAAACTTGAGCAACGCTAAAAGAAGAAACTTTTCTCTTCTTCTGAAATGTGCTAGCCTTTTCATTTATTTATGTATTTAATTATTTTAAAGGTCATATTGCTTTAATGACCTAATGATCTTTAATGATGGGTAGAACTATCATAAGTTGAAATTTTGTTTTGATAATATACCTTCGGGCCAGTTTTCCTCAGCCCTGGCGCTAACCTTCAGACTAGTTAATCCCAAAATATTGACCGTCGGACCAGATTATCCACCCGATTTTCCTTCAACAGTTAATAGTTCAAAATTAAAATTGTAATGTTAAACGCTGTTTTCCACCATCAACAACCAAATTTGTTTTATCCTGGGGGTGTTTCCTATTTTGTCTCCCCCAAACAAACTTTTGAATCAGCCGTTGACCGGTTGTGCCCCCCCAAAACAATAGTCCACGCGACGCCTATGACTGACGTCATAACTCAATTTACATTTACAATGAGTTGTATAAACAATGCCTAATCTATAAACCAAGCGGAAGAGGAGAAATAGTTCGGTAGAAATATTGAAAACATAATTATAATTTTGTAAAGTAAGTTAAGATATTATGTAAAGTAAATAAGTAAACAATTTTAATATGTAAGAGAGGAGTAATATATTGTAAAATCATAAATTAACAGTTGTGTAAACAGATACAGTCAAGTAACGCGGATTACTATTTTTCATACTCTCGATATCAAAACTATGTAGTAAGGGACGCCTAAATCAATCTAAAATAATATTTTAGAAGTTAAAAGTAGAAAACTAATCAAAATCGTAATTTTAAAACAAAAATATACTAACTAAAAATGTTTTAATGAAATTCATTTTGAGCTTTAGAACCCAAAACCCCAGTGACCAGAAAAGTAGCCTACCGCCAAAGAAAAGGACCAATCAGGAAGCTCAATCCAGACGCGGCAAGAAGCCAAGCTTTAAACCGACGCCAAAAATCAATTGAGTTGTAAACGCCGTAGCGTATAGTTGTGTTATTTTGATCTCCAGTTTAAAGTGGGATAAAAAGTAAAAATTGTGTTGTTCGGACTAACAGGAACTACCAAAGTACAATCTAGTGAACATAATAAACTACAATATTCCAACGTCAACGATTTTTAAAACAGTTTCAAACTTTCTAAAGAATTTCTAAAACTACTTATAAAATATTTTGTTTATCTGATCTACATCTAAAAGACGATATTCAATTTTAGTTTGTATATTTAATCTAGGCTATATAATCCACTTTCAAAATTTATGATATATTTGCGTATAAACTATTTGGAAAAAGCCAGCACGACTACCCTACCCCGAGAGATATAAATATATTCACAACAGAATATATGAATATAATTTATGAACATTAAAAGACTTTTGAGCACTTGTATAATTGATTAATCAAGGAAAACGCTTGTAATTTGATTGTAATTTAACCTAATAAATGCGTATTTGTTAGTCTTCATTCAATTAAATAGAAAAATAGTATTTTAGTGACTTATAGTAGAAGGTTATTTTGATAGTAAGTTGTATCAAAGATTTATAATTATTAGAGTCGTTTCAAAATTTCTTATAATATAAAAGTAAGTAGCCTAATAAATAATTGTCTCGTAATTTGATATATTGGCACCACATAACGTGTGGCTTTTAGAAAATTAATATAAAAGAAAACACCTGTTTTATTGTAGTTGATGGAAAAATAAATAATAGCCTAATTTTAATGTTATTAACATCTTCAAATCAGTTTTAGTTATAGCTCAACAAGGTAACAGAGTTGTACAATTTTGTTTAGCTTGCTAAAAAGTTATACCTAACATTTTTCTTAAATGGAAAATTAAATTTGAAGTTCTAGAATAATTTGTATAAGTTTATAGCTAAAGAATAGCAGAAAAATGCTGAGTATAAGGAAAAACGATAATGGATAAAATAACATGAACTACACCACCAAAGATGTATGTAACTACATTAGTCTAGTATTGCTCTAATTAAAAAAAAAAAACGCTGAGTGCTTGGCAAGTCTGACATTTTTTTTACAAGTTCCTTCAAGAAGCAAAAGCCATTACATGGACATTATCATTTGAACAAAAACAGTATTTGGGTATATCACTTTAAGTTTTTTCCACATTGCTATAAAAAAGAACCAGGAAAAGAATGAATGGGAATATTCCTATAAATAATTAATAAGTGATCACTTTAAGAAAATTAATAACTAGAAGGTAGTAGGGTTGTGTGGTACATCTCTTTTAGAAGCCATGGAATAAACTGCAATCACTGCTGAAACTAATTCTCAATAAACTGTTTCGGCTGGAGCTGTTTAAAACTCCTGTGTAAGACAAGTAATGTTTTAAAATTTCTTACTCTGATATATGATTCCTTAATGAAACTGTTTCATGTGAGAAAACAGCTTGGCACACCACTATAATCTTTTAGCATGTAAGAGAATGTATCTGGAACTAACAATAGACATATTGATTAACTTAAGTCAATGCTCAACTTATTCTTTACTGCTACAGCTACAATGGGCATCAGTGGTAGAGGGTAAATTGTAAAGTCTTTATCACAAATGGTGATTTATTATACATTTGTAATTTTCCAACCCTGCTATGAAAAATCTGGAATTACATTGTTTCAGTGGATCCATGAATCTTCATTTTGACCACTTTATTTTATTATTATTAGTTTTATCAAACTATTATAAACCAATTAAGAATGTAAAAAAATATGAATGTAGAATAACCTAAGTTAATGTTAAATGTATATAGATGTATTACCTTCTGGAATTAAATTGCATATCAATGAACTAATTTGATCAAATACTAAGGGGTTTAATAATGCTTTTTGCAAATCTTCTTTTTCGTCTTTCAAATCATTTTCATCAACTTGGTCTCCATGAACAAAGTGTGACATTTTAAACTAACTTGTTATGTTTAAGTAGAAAAGTTAACCAAGTATAGATTATTATAACAGCATTTTTAGGTTAAACATAAATTTTATATCTAAAGAAGTTTGAATTAAAATTTGTTATAACAATTCAACAGGTGTTTTATAAATATCCTAATAAATTTCTTGTTTTGTTAATTTCAGACTCTACTATTTACAGGAAGTTAGTACAGTATTTTTACAAACTATTAAATGCTGTATAATATAAACATAGATTTGAAAATTTGAATTTACTGTACTTGTGTCTGTCAAATTCAAAACATTGTACCACGTGGTTCAGGTAAACAAAGAGGTGATCATTTTGTAACTTGTACTTACTAGAGATAATACAATCATGGTTTTAATCATAATTTTTGTGCTGAAGTAAAATATGTCCCATTTTTCTTGCATTTGTTGTTTCTAATAAAACAACTTACATTTACATATAAATAAATATGTAAGTACTATGTAGGCTGTTTGTAGTTACTACATAGAAATGTATTTGTTTTTGATAGAAAGATTTTAAAATGTTTGCTAAAATATAATTATTATTAATGATTATTTTTTTATTATAAGCATCATTATTCTATAACTGGGTTTTTTTTAATAGCATTTAATATTATTTGTGTTGAGAACGAGGACGTGTTATTTTTAAATGAATCAAGATTATAGCTTGTTTTAAATATATTTGTTTATATTATGTATTTAACATTAAAATAATCGTGAATTATTAGATATCGATTTATAATATTCTTATAATTTCTAAGATGTGAATGATTTTATCTATGTTTAAAACACAGATGAAGTACAGAAGCAGAAGATTGTTTTTTGTCTATATCTAAAAATAACCTCTGAAGTTGTTTTGAATAATATGCAATCAAAAGTGCATTGGTGTAATCAGTCAAAAGATAGAGTAAGAAGGTTATATTATTAAACCTAGGTTAAAGTGCGCATTATTATTATTTCGGAAAAGGTATACTTATGATTCACTTATTTTAAAAGTAAATTTTAAAATATAGTGTATTCACCATCGAGTGAATTTTATCGACTGCATGGGCACCTCTTCGTCTAGAAGAATGGAAGACAGTTCCAGAAATCGGGATGAAAGTAGTGCTGAAGACCATTTAGCTTCCATTTTGCAGTTTCTTATAAGAAGGTTAGTTGCAACATTAACAAAATGTATTGTTCAACTAGCAAAATAATTTATTAGTTTATAAGAGTGTTTAAATTAACTATTAGGCCCTAGCCTACGTGAGTTTGAAAAAAAATGTGTAGAGAAGATATTAAATAACATGGTAAATTAATAAAACAATTTTTGTTAGGGCCAATGGAGCTATTGAAAATATTTCCTACAATAAATGAAACCCCATTATTTGATGTATTATTAACTGGTAATTTTTAGTATGGTAATTATTGTTTTCCATTAGATTTTGAGGTTAATTTTCTTTTAATCCATCATCTTTGATCAGTTAAAAGTAATCTTATAAGTTGGTTTTACCTAGGTTAGTGAACTGGGTGTAAGTTTACTATTCGACCCTAGCCTAATATTTTTACGGACAACAACGTTGTTTTACATTCTACTGTTAAATGTTGAATACAGGTAAACATTCTGTGACTAAATACTATAGGTTAGAACCTTTTAGGTTTTTTTTATTATTCTTGCATTTCTGTTGCCATAGGCCTAGGTTAGCCTAAGGTCGAATAGTAAACTTACACTGTGAACTGATTCAAGGAATCCATATCCTTAACTTAAACAAATAAATTATGTTTTGTCAATGATAAAGAAATGATTTGACAGTTAAAATATTGCACTGAATAACTGATGTATAGAGGGTATTGACTTGAGTAAAGTAAATTTGAATAAAGATTTTTTTCTCAAAATGTTCTTGTAGGCCGATAATATTATATAAAATTGAGTTCATACGGTGAAACCATTGTGAGCGGATACTGTAGATGCAAAACTAAATTTTGTATAGGCCTAAGGCGCAAAATTACTATACGACCCTCGGCTGACTGAAATGCAAGAATAATCAAAAATAGCCTAAAGTTCTAACTTGTAGTCTTTAGTCACAGTATGTTTACCTGTATTCAACATTTAACAGTAGAATGTAAAACAACTTAATTGACTGCTAAAATATCAGCCGAGGGTTGAATAGTAAATTTACGCCAGGCCTTCTACTCATGCGCCAAGAGGACAGTTGTGAAACTATTTATTTTCGACTGATTCGAAGCATGACTGAAGCAGGTTGAAGTTTTCAAATTTCTTAATAAGCCTACATTATGCTATTTACAATAAAACCCAGAAGAAAATGACAATAGTAAAGACTTTAAAAGAGACTAAAAAACAAAAAAATAGGACTTAAATAAATTATCAGAGAAATGCATATGCCTTCTTTCTGTTGGAAAATATAATTAATTACAATTATTTTGTAAGATCTAGTTCAAATCATAAATTATACAACGTCCATACATTTCTTTCGAGGAACGATACAAAATAGGCTTATAACATAGAATTTGTATATATAAATAAATTTGTCTCGGTAATTGTTTACTATTTCTTTGTCAGAAGCAAATCTTCCCATATAGGCTATTGAGGTATGTTTTATATTTATAAAGTTATTCTATCAATGAATTAACTTGTCAGAGAGAAATAACTATGTAAAATAGACTATGAGCAGAACACCTAAAAAGGTTTTTAGGCTACACTTACCTAAATTTGTATGTAATGTTAAAACCAGTGCTACTGTATTATATTCCAAATATTAACAAATTGAATCTAAAAAAATTGATTGTTTTTATTTTTCAATATAAATTAAAACAAATATTATTAAAAACTAGTAAAATTACAAAGTGAATTATTTAGTTGTAGGCCTATAGTCTTATACTTTACTGTCCTGCTATGGAACTTTTCTGTTTCTTTAAAATTTTCAATTCACTCCTTTTATACAAACTACAAAAGTTTATATTATAACTTGCCTCTGAAAAACAATAGAACTTTAATTAAAGCGAAAACTCTTTAATTAACATAATGAACTACTGTTTACTAGGTGGTTAGCATTTTAAATTCATTTGGAGGTAAAAAGTGAAGAATTTACATAAATAAAATCTGTACCTACTTTTGTTACAACTAGCTTAACTATCTCACTGTGTACAGCCAAATATTTCAAATTTCTCTTCATGAGTATTTTATACCTTGTACTTCTCACTAATTGTTAAAGTTACATGCTATGTAATGGTGCTTATATAGTATCTAAATTAGGGTATTGAAGGTAACCTAAACAACATTTGGAGGGAGGCTAAACGGAAAGACTGAAAACCTTTATAGATAGACATGTGCAGATTCTTTTGTAGATCTTTTTGCTGCAGCCAAAATGTCTTCTACTTACTGGTTGGATTTATCTTAAACAGTTTAACCAGCATTAGATATAAAAAGCACTCAGTAGAGTTTTTAAAAAACATTGAAAAATCACTGTTTAGCCCCAGCTAAACAAAGCTCGATGAAATGAAATTTCCCAGTTGGCATTTCTTAAAAAATTATTAGTAAAAATTTCATCAAAATAGGAAAAGTAAGTTTTGTATTAAATTCTAATAAACCATCATGCAAACATTCCCCTTTGTAATACATTTTGTAGTAAGCTTATGCACACATAGGCTTAGTGTTTGGTAATGTTGCAATTTTATAGCAATCCATGAGATTTTAAAAACAAAAATTGTTTTAATTTAATTTTACTTTGTCAAGTGGTCATAATTTCAAGTAAATGTCAGACCACCCACAGAGAATAAAATAAAATAAATTAATAGTCTAAATATTTCAGATGTTTATTTCTTAAATGTGCTTATCAAAAATCTTTTCCTAAGAGTGTTTAAGCTTAATTGAAATTGCTATGTCATCTTATATGTAACATTGTGCAAAATTTTATTGCAAAACTCACAGCCTTATTACATAGAGCCATGTAATGGTTACATAATAAGAATTTTTTAATATCTAGGGCCTATATAAGCCTACTACTATTTATTAAAATTTGTTATTACACTTAGAATACATTTTCTAAATGAAAATCATCGTTAAAATTAGCATTAGCTCCTATGGAATGAATTTTTGATACTGTACTAATACGTTTAATTGTTTACTATTTATTTCTTTGTCAGAAGCAAAACCTTCCCATATTGAAATATGTTATATATTTATAAATTCTAACAATGAATTAACATAATTCAAGGCCCGGAAATCATTAATAACGATGAAAACCTATATTAAAAGTCTTCTGCATCAGAGTAGCCCACTGGTGCTGGAAATATACTGTGTCTAAAGACTATAAGTTAGAACTTCAGGCTATTTTTTTTCTTTTAATGCTTGCGTTTCTACTATACATAGACAATAATTAATAAACATTGTAAACTATATAAAGTTAGTAGCCTATATTAATTATTGTCTGTGTATATAACAGAAACGCAACCATAAAAAAAATAGCCCCGAAGTTCTAACTTATATTCTTTAGTTACAGTATGTTTCCAATTTTTGTAAACATATATATGTTAGAATATTACGCAAAGCATATATTACTTACGTTAACAATAAACTGAAGTAATGTAAAATTACAGTTGTCGCACAAACATGGATTTGAATTACTACAGGACGCCATAACAATTGATTACAACTGCACGCCTCTGACCTGTAGGTACTTTTAACAAACCTGCTCATTGGCCCCACTTAACTTCCCTTTTCTTGTTGTTCCGGCTCTTCAAACATGTTTATTTGTCGTTTGCAGTCCATTACCGATAACATATCTCAATATGGGAAGATTTGCTTATTCTGGCATTTTTTTTAACATCCTGCTGTTTTGCAAGAAATCACCGTAATAATATGTAGGCCTACACACAGGAAGTTTTTGATAAACTTAGGAAAAAATTGGGGTCGGACTTTTATATAAAAATAAGAAAAATTAAATTAATTTCTTATTGGGGGGGGGGGGGAAATTTGACATTTTAAAGCAAAATATGACAAGAAAGTGGGTTTTTGTGTTTTAGGGCAGTTTTATTAAAACTTATTTTATAAGTCTAAACTACAGGAAGAAATTTTGAACTAAAATGTGATTCAAAAGTGCTGTTTTGAGTTTTAGGGATATTTTCGAGTGTAGTTTTTACTCCTTATTCTTTAAAATTATACAAAATAAGCAAGTAGTAGAAATGGGTAAACATTAAAAAAAAAAGCTTTTGTTCAAATGATTATCACCGTAAATAATTACTTTTAAAACATAAAATATCTTAAATCTAAATATTTTAAAACAAAATAGTAGCCTATATATTGTCTAGCTATATCACAATTTAAATTTTGTTCTTGTAACTAATGTGATGCGTGTGGCGTTTTCTTTTTGTCGTTACAGGGAAGTTTTGAGCATCGGAAATGAACTCTGAGACATTACGAGTTTCAAAATATTGTATACTTACCATGTTCTGTGGTCCAACAAGATAAAAAATAATGAGTCATTTCCGCACATTATTGCAAATCTGTCTAGACCTTTTTAGCTTTCAAATCCAGACTTGTCCTTGGTAACCTCACCTCAATCCAGAAATTTGTGTTTTAAGCTGACTACAACCTTATTATGTATAAGGTATTTTTATGTTTTCTATTCTAAGCTACCAGATTGATATAAAAAATATTTTATCAGTATTAGGCCTAGATTACTCACATCACTAAATTGGATTGTTTATTATATACTCTTGACTTAGCAATCCTAGCCTATAGAAGGCACAAAACACATTTTAAAACAAAATCATTTCATTGTTGAATTTATTATTTGTTCTGAACTTAGTCATGTAAGAAAAATGTCATTTTTAATTAGTGGAACATTTTGTATTAATTTGCTAATATTAATGATAAAAATGTTTTTTTTTGTACTGTGAAGTAAGAAAACTGTATAGATCATACCATTATTTTTAATTTAAACGAACTTATTTATGAGATAACCTCAATTCAATCGGTTACAATTTGAATAACCTCACTAGCGGTTTTAAAGCCGTGAGTAGAATTATAGTTGCCTTATGTGACAGCGGCTTTACTATAATGATTATATGTCTTAATTAGTGGATTTGTTCACAGTGGACAAGTTCACATAATTTCTTCAGACCAAGATGAAAGCGACGATGAGATCGTTCCAGCGACTACCCCACCTCGAATCGAATCACCACCTAATACAAAAATCTTGGATGTAAGTATTTTCACTTTGTTTTAATTTAATTTGTGTGTAGTTACAACATAATATTATTAGTATAAAAAAGATTACAGCATTCTTGAAAAAAAATTTCCCCTTTTTCTTCACTTCAACAATTCTTTATATTAATGACTTTTACTCAGTGAACTGAGTCAGTGTTGACGGAAAAGAGATATAGTATCTAATAAAATCACTGCTCCTCAGTTACTTAAATATATTGAATTCAATTTGGTTTAAAATACAATATTTATTTCTGTGGGCCTCTCTACTTTAATATATGTCTACAGGCACCAGGCGCGGATCCAAGGGAGAGGCAAAGGGGGCAATTGCCCCTCCCGAACTCCGAAACAAAAATGTTACTTGTCCTGTTACATTCTGATTTCTACCGGAAAAACGCGAGATTAACGCATAGAAAAATCGATCGGGAAAGCAATCGATTTCCAAGTTCGTTTCTTCGTATTGAAGTTGAATCGGTTGGTTGACCGTTCTGACGATGAATTTCGCACGTCGCGTCTTACTTCGATTTCGGCTTAAGTAACTTATATATAGTAAAATTTTTAATCTATGCTTTTCTTAGCTCTTTTGGCTAGTTCTTTGCTTCAAAAACAGATCAAGTTTTCTAATTTGTTGGTGTATTTTAGTTGTATTTTTGTTTGATATTTTATTGAGATATAGTTTTGAACTAATATAAACAAACTTCAAAACTAAAAAAAAAATCAGAAGACATCAATAGGTAAGCTACCTCTTTATTGTGACACAGTTGTTCACGTACATAGGTGATATTTTGCCGACATAGGCCTATATTTACGTACCTTAATCAAATTAAGCACGAGTTTTATTTTTAATGTTTTGTGCAAATAAAAAATCCTTTTGTTTGTTCACCATTTACTTTACATAATTCTAAATTAAAACTATTAAAAAGTTAATAATGAACAATGATAGTAAAACATAATAAAATCACTAAAAATCTAACCTCCGATAATTCCGCAAGTTATAAATAAAATATTATTGATTGTAGGCGTGTAGGCACGTTTTAATTTGTGAATAAAATTATAATCCGAAATAGATTTGTTGAATTTCATTAAAATCTAAAGTATTTTGTATGGTGAACAAATATTGTTCTCACTCACAATATGGTTATAGGCCTAAATGATAAGTTACAATGTCACATCGTCTGTGACTTCTATTTTCTTGTTCTTATTCGTTTCGGGGCTTATGTCCTAAAATCAGAACTTCACTCATTACAGGTCGTCACAAAAACTAATATTTTTTCGTAAAAGGTGTAATATTTTGACATATTTAATACAAGTGAGAGTAAGATCTCAAGCAAACAATCAAAATTTAGTTGTACGAAGGCCGAAGCCAAACCAAAGTTTTTAGACATCAGTAAATACAAAAATTAAGAATTTAACAAGTAAAACATTGTTGACAACCAAAATATTTCCTTTCAAATTCAACGTTTTACGTTAACATTTTTTTATATTTTGTGGGAACCCCCCAAAACCTACCATTTATTTTGCATACCTGGGAAGTATTGGCCCCTCCCAGATGAGGTGCTGGATCCGCCACTGTCAGGCACAACTATCTCATACAACATACACATTTAGTTTTACCATAGTAATAGTATCAAAAGTGATTCTTTTCTTTAATCAGTACAAATAGATAATACAATCGCTCATTGTTTTTATTTGTTTGTTCAGAATAAAATTGTTGATGATTTTGAACCAACTGTGTTAAAGTTAAATGTGGAATTATATAATTGTTTTTTTGTTTTCCAGGCAAGTGAAATCAGTTTGTCTACCAAACAATCAGCTGGATTATTACATACTAATAAAAGGAAAAGGCCTTCGACAGTTACATCGATGTTTTCTGCTCGAGAGGTGATTAGGTTATTTTATTCTTTACATATTACTATATTTAATAAATCACTTATCAAAAATATAAGTGATTTAACCTTTACAGGGTGAACGTTTTGGAGAAAAAGATAAACTGTTGATTTATCAAGTTATTTCTGAATCAAATTATCATTTGTTTATTTAAAGATATAATGTAGTTAACATTAGGCTTAGAATGCCCAAAATTGGTGTTTCATCTATTATTGTTTGACCTAATAAAAAATATACAAATAAATTTAAAAAATGTTACTTCAAATTTTGTTTTATAAACAACTTTTCTAAAAATTATATTTTTAAAAGTAGACCTACATAATTATACATAATTGTTTATATTAATATGTTTTCTTTAATGATAAATACTAAAAAACACTCATTAGAACTCATTTGTAAAGAATTACAATTAAAATTGTGTAAGTTATTATAAAGACGAGCCCCAAGTTGGCTGCACCATTTTGTTAGTTGCTCGGCTTACAAAAAAAAATATAATAAATAAATTCGATTTTGTGTAGTCTCTGCCAGACTCTACTTTAATTTTTTATCTCGGTTTGTGATTTCTATGACCTGATTGTAGAAATGTGAAGAGGATCGGATTAGGCCAAACAAAGTAGACAATCTAGAAATGACCTTTGACATTTATTTATATAATATTTGTAGCAAAGAACAATTTAAACATAGACAAATATAATACAAGTTATACAAAAATTTCAAATAGAGCAGGTGACTTTTAAATGGAAAAGATTTTAAGTGCACTGTACATACCATGGATTTTCTTACTTAAAAAACACTGTCGATCTATAAACCCACTGTTTTTTAAAAACACATGAAGTCCCAATTGTGTCTTGCTATTGATAAAATGAGATGTAGGCGAGTAAAATGTTCAACTTCATGGCTTCCATAATGGTGAGATATGCAAAGTCTTTTATCCATATGTATTACATCAATCCAAGGATGAATCAGTGTTTAACTCCATTTACAGTTAACCTGTAAACTTTCTGAATGGTTTAAAACATAATACTATAAAATATTTCACAACTCGTGAAATATTTCAAACAAGTTATACAAGACAATTAAAACATGACTTGACTGTAAGTCCACTGCTATCAGAGTGTATAAAAAAACGGATATCCTCACTCACATGGTATTCTTTTAACAGGAACGTGATGCATAGATATTATTCGCCGTAGCTTAGTTTACAGGATTAAGTTCCAAGTTTTTGTGATTACTCGATTCTATGATCGATGATAAATGATTCACTGAATTTTTAGCTTATACTAACTCAATCTGGACTTGGATTGTTCTGAACTGTCTGGTTGCATCTCAGATTGTCTTTCTTAAACGGTTTAGTCACTGATATAATTCACACACACACACTTTGGGTTTATTTTGGGCTTTATTTCATACCTTACTTGTCTATGTTCTTTACGTGAAATGCTTCTAATTATTAAGCTCTCTTTTTAAAAACATTTGAAATGTAAATTAAATTCAAAAATAAAAATGCTCTCTTGAATTAAAATTGACTTATGGTCCTATTCTATGTTATTATTGTACTTTGGGAAGTTAAAGATGTTACAATTAATTGTCAGGATACCTGCATAAATTTATTTATAAGTTACAAAGCTAAATGTAAAGTAAAAAAAAGCAGTTATGAGACTGCCGTCATACGTGAACACTGCATGAATATAAATTGTTAGTTATATTAATTTAATCCGAAATTGATCATTTTAGAGGTATCACCTAGTACACTAATTTAACACAACTTACAAAATTAGGAAGTGCAATGTCCATTTCAGAGGTATTACCAAGTAAACTATTTTAACACAACTTACAAAACGATAATGCACAATGTTCATTTCATCGGTAGCTTCACATGACTAAACTAGTGATGCGCGATGGCGAGATGTTTTAGTCGATTGTCTCGATTGTTCAAACATCTCGAGACCACTCGATTGTTCTCCCTCACCCTCGTGTATACCGTATAGTCCAATAGCAATCGTACGTAAACGGAGTCAATCGGAACGATTGTTTTCCGAGTCAAGCAATCGCAACAAATAATCGATGATTCATTGCTGTCGAGTCGATGTGTTTTGATTAGAACTATTAGTTTTTTTGATACTAGGAGACTCGATAAGTAATAGAAGTGGGATTGAATGTGTTTGGTAACAAATAACACTGTATGAAATTAAACTTAATCTTTATTAATCATTAAACACAACCTTTAAAAAAATAACCTTAAATTCCATCGTTTGAGATTACAGTATATTGCTATTATCTAAGTAGTTATTGGACGTATTTAATAAACATGAATGTAATATATGAATTACAAATGCTAAGAAAATCAATTCAATACAACAGCAAAAAACAAAATAAACAAAACACTTGGTTATTAGTTATTAAAGAGTCAAAAGAGAGACTGCGTATCGTTAGCTAAGCATCGGGCGGCACAATTGACTTGAACAATCAAACTTCTCGATTGTAAAACTTAACCGCGACTCGATGGTTGATTTGATTGTTATTTTAACCGATGGCAATTGTTTCGACTGTAGAAACATTGCACATCACTAGACTAAACCCATACAGCTGAGTTTAAGAATTTGAATTTACCACTGCCTATTTTATTTCGTCGGATTTCTTCTTTTACATTAAACTTCTGGTTTACATCATATGTGTGTAAACCAATGAAGAAGAAGAAATCATCGATATAATCAAAAACTCAAATCATCTCATTTTATGTGCGTATTGTGAGTTCATGTATTTTACCTTATCGATTCGTCTAAAGAAGTTTTCACTTTATAAAAAAAAAAAGAAAGTTAATAAATTATGTAAGACGAGAATTTATCTAAAATAAATTTATTCATTTACTTTCATTTTACTGTCAGTTACAATGTTTCATTTAATTCAAATTATTTAAAAATAATCATCATCTCAAAAATTCAAATTCAACAGACCAAATGACGTAGCAAGATAGCAAGTCCACTACCTTCTTGTCATATCCTCATCATTACATTTTATGCCATATAACTTCTCTGTCGTTACATTTACAGATGATTTACCTAACAGATTATACGGCTGGTCACTTGTGTTCCGCAGACTAACATTTTTGTCGTCTGCTAAGCTCAGTTTTTGGTGCCGAAATAGTCCGCAAAATACAGCTACGCTTGACGCCATCTAAATTCATATACTTAATTTAACCTTACACTTATAAATTTTAGGTTCGATCACTGTGTAAATACTTGGAAAATGTGATATGTGGTTACTAAATGAAAATTAGACGTACATGATGGCTGATTTTGTTTATTTAATGAATTATACTTATAAAAATAAATGAAACAACATATCAAATGAATAAAAATTTCAACCATAAATATGTTAACATAAATATTCTTTAACCAAAAAAATCTATTTTTAATTAATTTAGAAGCAGACAAATAAAAACATTAGTATGAAACCAAAATATTATACTTGCGCAAGCTATTTACCAAAGATACAATCCTTTCTACCATGTGGCACTTTTTATTAAAATATTCAAAAATCTATTTATTTTTTTCACAATCAATTCTATGAAGACCTATCTAGTTGTTTCACTAACCATAAAGAACACATTTAACTCAAAACATTTAGAGCATCTTTTTGAAGCTTACCTTAGGCCCGCTAAACACAAATTTTAACCTCTTCCAGTTACTAAGAAGAATCTCTCCTTAATTAACAACCTTGACAAATGTATTTCATTTAAAAATGACAATAACTACAGTAGAACCTTGGTTATCCAAGTTTCCTTATTAACCGAGATAAATAAAAAATTTTGTTGACAAAATCAATTCTGTTAACTTACTGTTACAATCAATTGATTGTAAGTTAACTGAATTGATTTTGGTAAAGAATTCATAGCTTGAGAGGATTCCTCAATAGTAAATTAATAATAAAAACTTTTATGTTATTGTACAGAAATAAAACAAAACTGTCTTTTGTTTTGTACATCCTGAAAACATTTCCGCTCCTTACCCATTGCAATGGTACGGACAGGAAGTATAGTGAATGTCGAAGTAGTCTTGAGCCTGTTTACACTCTTGAGCCTCCTCGCGGCATCGTATTTAGGACTCACCATCCTTTCCCACGAGTTGTTCCTCCCCATGCTACTTAATTTTGTTCTTTTGTTTTTAGTCGGTGTTAAACTTTGTGAATGAGAGTGACAATATAAGTGGAAAACGAAAGCATGTTGTTTTATCTTTAAATTAAAAGTGGGAAGCAATTACATGATTAGATGGAGGTTATTCAATAAAAAAAGTGGCAAGTGATTTAGGTGTTGGGGAAGTGACTGTATTGTATTGGAGAAGAAATAGATCGGAAATTGAATAGTGGGTATCTCAACGGTATTCAAATATAGAAGGGCCTATACCAGACATGGGCAAACTTTTTAAGGGAAGGGCCAGATAAAATAAAAATTTATCTAGGCAGGCCGAAAAGAAAATTGAACAAAACACGTTTTTATAGCTGATAAACTTTATTTTTGATTTTTAAATCACACACAACTTATATTATAAATATGCTACAATAGTAAAAAAACTAGTAAAAAGTTTTAAAAATTGATTATTCGTTAGAAGAATAAGAAGGCGTATGTGACAGATGAAACTGTGACTGAGCTTCTTCATAAAAGTTGTTCATAATCTGGTAGAAACTGGTATGAGTTTATTCGCAGTAGTTAAACTAAATGATGGTCAGTCAATCGGTTTCTAATGCTGTTTTTGCAAAGCTTCATAGTAGGAAACACCTGTTCACAGATGTAGGAAGATGCAAAAATTGCAATTATCTTCTGAGCGTGAGATTTCAGGTTTGGGAAACTTTATTTTGACAGGACTTTGTAGAACTCAATTTTAGAAACGTTGAGAAATAGTTGTTTCAATTCAGAGTTACATTCCAATTCAATCAGTTCGAGCTGCAATTCTGGTTTGACTGATTCACAATCCACATTAAATGGCATGTTAAAAATGTTCAGGTCCTGTTCGATAACTTTGAAGTCTTTGAATCTTTTTTCAAATTCTTCATGACATTCACGCTTTTCTCATAGCTCTTAATTTTGTCATCCCTAACTTCAATAGTTTTTAGTCTTAGAAAATGAGCTTTACTCATTTTGTTTGGAAAATAGATTCAATTGCATTTTGAAACCCCTGATATAACTTCAAATATCATTGATTAATTGATTTCTTCCCTGGAGTTTAAGGTTTAATTTATTGAAGTGACTTAGAAGATCTGTAAAAAATTCAAAGTCCTAAAACCATACAATATCTTTCAAATGTTCATACTCGCCCATTCCAAGGAAGAGTTTATTTCGTCTTTTAGATCCCAAACTCGTTCGAAAACCCATCCTGCACTGAGCCACCTTACTTTAGTGTAGTAAAGTACATCAGAATATTCAGACTACAATAAGTCAAGAAACTCTCGAAATTGTCTATGATTGAGTGCTCGTGAACGAATGCTATTAACAAGCTTAATAACAACTTCAAGCACATGTTTCATGTCTAGAGCAGATTTACACAGATCTTCTTGATGTATACGACACAATGAAGAAACACAACTTTGTTCCCAGGAAATGATTCGTTAAATATGCCTACAAAACCAGATTTTGCCCCTGTCATATTCGATGCTCCATCAGTAGTAATATTACAAATATTGGTCAAAGGTACTTTCAAAGATGTGATAGTTTCTTGAAATTCTTGAAAAATGTCTGATCCTTTTGTCGTTTCCTTTAATGATCACATGCAGCTAATTCTTTAGTAACATAAAAGTTGTCATACCTCTTATAAATATCAGTAACTTAGCTGTGTCAGTTATGTCCGTACTTTCAACCAACGCAAAAGAACAGAATTTAAACTCGCTTATCTTTGAATCTAGTTGTGAGACAAACTGCTTAACAATTATTTCAATTCTAGAAGTAATATTTTGCTGACCTGACAGTTTTTTACGTAATTAAAAACAATGTCGCGGGCCGGATTGCCTAGCCCGAAGGGCCGCACTTGGCCCGCGGGCTATACTTTGCCCATGACTGGCCTAGACAATCAATGAAAAAACTTTAGAGGCAAATTATTTTTGTGGTTTTTATTTCAGTAGCTTACAGTACCCAATTTCTTTCTTTTGAGTACATTATTAAACCTTCTTTGTTTATTTAAAAATATATTGTTTAAAGCCAAATAAAATAGATTTTGAAGTAAGTATAATGACGTAAATGATGTGGGAATTCGCACCTCATCGGTTTTCTCACAGCCTACCGTATTATTCGAGTTTATGGTTATCCGAGGTCTGCCCGGTTCCAATTACCTTGGATAATCGAAGTTCTACTGTACATCACTTGTTCAAACCAATAAAACTTTTATTGAACTTGGCGACATGCGCCCACCCAGCTCCGAGCATTGTAGTGGACTTGTTAAACGAGTTTTACGATGTCTATCTAAGAAGGAGTTTATCTAAGAATTTTTAATATATCATAGAACTGTTTATTAATCGAGGAAATATTTATTGATGAAACAATCACTTATTAAATAAATGTGATACAGGAGATACAGCGGCACTCGAGCATCTATGCCTTAGTTTGCTGTTAAACTTAATCACACAATGTATGTTTTCATGCGTTTTGACGTATACTCAGTTCCGGTTTTGTTTCTAGGACATTCCATTGCTCTCTCACATGACTTTATGCTTGTTTCTAGAAAATTCTTTAGGTTTGCATTTCTGTTTTTTTGTGCAGCATATTTTAATCTTTGGAAATAATGGTACTTTGTTCTAATATTAATTATTTAAGTCTCTTTACTGTTTATGTTTTCTTATCAAAAAAACATTTAACATTTATTAAAATTACTATCTATTATCTGGTACAATTTCACTTATTTGAAAACCTTTTTCCTTCTTTAAATTTAACTTATTTAATTTTTCTTAAAATGAAATTCTTTTTCAAAATAAATTTGTATCATAATGCCTTCATTCATGTAAATTGTGCACGTTACAA
The DNA here is from genome assembly GCA_018207615.1 of Philaenus spumarius. Taxonomy (NCBI): domain Eukaryota; kingdom Metazoa; phylum Arthropoda; class Insecta; order Hemiptera; family Aphrophoridae; genus Philaenus; species Philaenus spumarius. The sequence continues at coordinate 777,365 of JAGFPH010000168.1, read as the reverse complement.
GTCATCTGACTCCTATATAATACATTTGCCCGTATCGTAAATTTCATAATAAAAATTTGTTTGATATTAAACAACTAAAGCACTATAGATTGTTAGTGATTTTTGGGTTCTAACACGCTTTCTTCTGTCTTAGTAAAACCTGTCCTTAACCCTTTGCACGCTGTGAAAAATATGCCATATTTAGAACATACGTGATATTAAGTTTAAAAATTTTTTTCAATATCCCTAGAGTCTTTTTTATAATTCTTTATTGTTTGTTGTCACTAATAAAAACACAACCTCATTGGTTTTTAAAATCTTTAATTATTTGTTTTTTTTACAAATTTGACTGAATTAAAAAAGTGCATGTACCTTTTCCTTGGTGTCTTCTGCCTTAAAAAAAAAAAAAACGCAACACATTCAGGCCTAACAAAATAAACATATAATGATATACATTTTAAAATTTTGATTACATACCTTCCAGTAACAGTTTTTTTTTGTGTGGTACATTTACCATACTTTTACTTCACAAGTCTTACAGAAGCCTTTCTTTAGAGCAAACTATCTAGTACCATTTTTCTTCTTGGAAACAAAAGGCCTACTGCTACTCAAAACACTTAGCACTCACTGATGAAACTGAAACAAAACAAACAAGTAATAATCTGACTTTTAAAGTCGAGATTTTTGGCATACACGCAGACAAAAAATTTAAAAGGGCGGCTGGAACTAGTTTTACACTCTCATCGATCAATGCAAGGCATAGAACTCTATTAATACACCTGGAATGCTAGCGCAGTGGAGTTTCGGAAGCGAAAAACACTCCTTCCCCCTCCACTTGAAGGTCAACTTCATCAACTGTGCGATTTCTGCTGCAAAATATTTTAATCGTGCACTCATTAACACCCTCCTCCATCACACAGGGATCATCCGATTGTAATTAAACTTACATATTGCTTATGTAGAAGAATTGAGGATTCCAATGGAGTAACAACGTACAGATCAGTCAGTTAACAGATTTATAAAAATACAAAAAAATATAATAAGCCAAAAAATTAGAACATGAAAAAGTTACTAAGCGTAAACTTTTTTTATTTTTGGGGTAGAAACAAACTTTAAGTGAGAAAAATGTTGGAAATGAGTTGATTAAAAACTTTTATTTAAAACCTTTTTGTATACGGTCTTTGGTTTTCTCACATTTTAAGGTTAAATTCGCGCTTTCTATATTGCCATCACGTTTGTCGTGTAAATTTTGCTATATTCCTAATTTTGTAAACAGTGCTATAAATTACTTTGGTGGCAACATTTTTTGTTCACATCCGATCACCTCCCCTGGTGATGATCGACATGAGTTACAACTAGTAAAAAAGATTTGCTATTTTTTTTTCAAAATACAATGCCATGATTTAGCAAATTCAATCCATGGATAAAATAAAGCATCAATGGGATTGATGCTTAGACAGAAATTGAATAAGTTAATTTTATTTAATAAAGCGTAAGACCCCTATGAACAACTGTTTAGTCTTATATTATAATAAAATATCATTTAAAATTGGGTTTTAAATTCATTTTGAATATTAACCTCTTCCCTGAGTCATTTTAGATGCTATATGTTGGATCCACTTGTGATTCAGTTTATTAATTAAAAACAGCGGCAATGAAACAAATATGTATTTCTAAAATAAAAGCAAGAGTAGCTACCATAGACCATTTCCTGCCAGTAAATAATAATAATAAGTCCTAGTTCAGCTTGTTAATACAATTAAATTCGTGTATATAACAAAGCATAGCGTCAGTTCACTGAAGTTGTGAAGACTGAACTCAGTAGTGCGATGCGAATTGGTTGAGCGCAGGAAGCATTGTTACCACCTCTGCAGAACAAATAAATCATTTTATAAAAAAAGTTTGGGATAAAAATTGTGGATCAACTAATTATCTACAACTTTTCCTTTGGAAGTTTCTTTTTAGCCCGAAAACAAAAAAAGTTTACACTAAGAGGCTTTTTTGTGTCACACTTTTAAAACACTAAATATTTTTCATTACTACAAATCAAATAAATTACCAAACTATAAGAAGTTTATACTGTTAGATTCCGTAGTTCATGCAGATAAATAATATATAAATTTTATTCTAATTACATAAATATGGTGAGGCGCAAAAGCGTGTAAACGATAGGGCGCACAATGCTGAAATCCACTGAGTGGCCGTGAGTGACTACCAATGGGTGGGGGTAAATACTGTTTTCTTGAACTCAGCCCGAGCGTTCCTGGTGTATTAATAAAGTTCTATGATGCAATGCTAACAACCGCAGTTTAAACAAACCAAAACTATATTCGCTCTAACAGCCAAACTGTTTGGAGCTAAATGTCAAAATGCACTGAAACGGAAATTCTGTCATACGCATGTTGTGCAGTTATGACTCTGACGATAAATCTCAACATATGCATGCAAAGGGTTGTATATAGACCTGCCGGGGCTCTGTGCACTGCCCGGTCTTTCTCGATAGACTAGCATCCCATATTTTTAGTGTTGCAAAATTGTTTTTCGTATTGTTTACATTTTATTGCAGTTGTTTTTACTGCCTCCTAGTTGTACTAAATCAATAGTATTTATATTAATGGAGGATGGTAGAAAACAAAAGTTCATGTGTTCTAATAGTGAAATTGATTGCACAATTAATTGATAGTGATTCTGATGCAAGTTCTCTGTTTAAGTTGGTAATATTGAAAAATTCATTTATTTTATTATTATAGACCGACCATATAATTATGTGCCACATAAAAATGTTCAAAACTGCTATAAAATATATTGTATAATTTAGATGTTTATTTAAGGTTTTTATATAGAGTATCTAATAACTTAAATTAACAAATCAACTTTGTAGTCTGTGGCAAAAGTCACACCAATTACTCCTGGTCTGTTGGTAGAGTCCTTGTTTTTACGCTGGTCTGCGGCAATGAACTGATTGGCGCATTTATGCGCTCCTTGGTAGCAAATGTTTTATTTGACCAATATAAATCAACCTATTAAGATGATTTTCATTGGCTTGTGAAATAAGTAATCATAAGTCGACACTAATGCTAGAACTTTGGTTTAGAATGATTGTTTTAAATGAAGTTACAGGTTACTGATTGATTGTTGATAATGTGTAGAGAAATAAGAAAATGGTCAGGAACTGTTAGTTGTATTGGAATACTTAAAAATTGTTATATTGAATTAAGACATTCTAATCTATGAAAATATTCTACAACCAATTTGAGACGTAAAGTAATTTTAGAGGCTAATAAGTTTCAAGGTCTTTCTGTATGGCTTGGAATGTTTAAACAAACCATTATAAAAACACCAAATAAGTATCAAAATGGACTTGTTGCTATGCAACTGAAATTAGCATTGCAAATAGCATAGTCTGGCTTGGTTGCTGCTATTGGCCACTATCTGAACGTTGCTCATGACCCTTGTTTTAAGTGTTGTACGTTATCTGTCTGTAGACATAATGTAATAAATGAAAAACACAATATTGTAATGCCCTATGCTTTTGTAAATTTAAAGTACAATAATTGGTCAAATTAGTTAAAAAAAATATTAACAACTAGTATAACGTGACATTAGAATACTTTGTATTATTTTATAATTGCTCATATATTGTAATCTTTATGTGTAGAATGGCATGTATGGCAATGGTTCTTTTACGGCGGGAGACAAATGTAGAATTACAAACTCATACTTGCCTTGCAGTAAAAAAGAAGTAGCAGTTTATCACAATAAAGCTTTTTGTGGAACATTTTCGTCGGATGGTCAACAATTTCTAACAGCTTGCCAAGGTATTATATTCTAGTAATCTGAAGTTTAATGTCGCTTGATTTATTGAAATGTATTTGTGATTTGAACTAGCTACCATTAGCATGCACATTTTGAAACATGACCATGCCACTGAGCAATATTTTTTTAATCTGCCTCTAAACATCATGCACATATCAAAACTTTTTCAAAGGCTGTAAACTATTGCATTGCAAAATGTTGTTTTTTGCACACCCAGTTTTTCCATTCTAATTAATAAAAACCTACTTAGAACACTTTTACAGACAGTAAGTTTGTAGTTGTGTAACATCTGCTTATCGGGCGTGTAACAACTACTGTCAGAGTGTTATCTCGTGCACTTGAAACATGGCCGTATACTTTCATGTCATGTCACAAAGTCCATGTCAGAACGGAACTCGTATAACGAATTTCTTAAAGTCTTGGATCACAATAACCGACACCTTAATCTGAATCGCAAACACTCAGTGGATTTGAAATTTTCTTAGACAAAACAAAACAAATTGGCAGACAGCAATGTGCTCATCACCAAAGCCGATAAAGGGAACACCTTAGTCATCATGAGCACATACCAAATCGTTGTGAAGGTTAGTGAGTGCCTACAACCAAATGATAATGATGGATCCCCCTGAAGAAATGGTTAGAATAATATAATGAATAAATCCACCCATTTATTTGATAAGACCACATGTAATTCTAAACTAATAAATGTCCAAGAACCTTAATTTACTGGGCTATCTATCAATAATGCATAAAACAATCATACCCATTAATAAATTTTACTACCGCACCAAGTTGCAAAAACAATCTTAAGTAACACTTATTAGAAAATAACCACAGCACTAGAAACAGTATCGATTTCGTTATGGGATTAAATGAAATTAAACTTCACCCTAACTATATTTGATAACTTTTCTTCATTTGATATCACTAAACTATACAAAAACGTCTCAACAAAGCCAACTTACTAACGTCCCATAAAATTTCCGAACTAATTGACTTATTGCAGATCATACGTCAACAGGATTATTTAATCCACAACAGCAACTATTATGTCCAAAAAGAAAGACTGACTATTGGGTTGCAACTTTCTGGTTTTTTTTAACAGACTTATACTTGAACAACTATGAAAATTAATTCCTGCTGTCCAATACGAACAAATTTTACAACTGAGTTATACACCACACCAGATATGTGGATTCTAGTCAAATTGAACAATTAAAAAATGATATGTACTTGGTAAATCCAAAGATACAGTTGACACTGGAAATTGAAAAGGCAGCAGAATACATTTTCGGGATATAAAAGCCACAAAGCAGTTTAAAATTTCCATTTAAATATAAACAGAATGCCGACATTCTGATTTCCTCCTCCACTAACTCAAAAAAAATGGCAGCCTCGATACTTGCACATATTTGCTTATCTATATTGAGACAAGGGAAAGCACTTGCAAGCTCCTTAGTAGTTTCTAGATTTAGTTTCAAAAGGGAAGTAATGTAAGATAGTTAAAAAATAACTGATTGGCCTTAAAATCTTTTACCACACAATTCCGTGCCGTCTTTTTTTTTTAAATTTGTGAATGTTTATTCTGATCCTTCCAAAAACATCTATCACAACAATATGTACCAGCACTTAAAAAATCTGTGGTCCTGGCAGTATTCTCGAGACTTTTAACCCTATGACTGTCAGACTGCTCAATTTGAGTAGTCGTGGGTGCGTGGCACTTGAAATAGATCAACTTTGACAACTCTACTTGTAATGAATATTTCACCCACAAAAAATCATCCATTTGCAATAAATCAAAAACCGTTGGAAAGGAAATGATCTAAACTTTAATTTTTGTATTTACAAGTTTTTTCTAAAACATATATTTATATACGTAATCATCGTTGCAGTTTATTAGTTTTCTACAACACACTCGCCGCCCGAATATTCGCCGGATTTCATCCTAAAACACAACGAAATAACTCATCTTTCTTCTTTCTCTACAGCCCGCCCAGTACTTCTTCTGAGTTAAACCTATATATCGTTGGATTCGTCATAATTTCTCCTATCTAATACTGCCATCCAATCAAAAATCGGACAAATAGTTCTAAAGTTGTGGGGCGTTTAGTAGACCCTTGCAATTGGTCAGTTTTCCAACCAATAAACACCCTTACTTATTACATGTGATATCTGTGTGACCACAATCTATTTTTAGAGATATTTTAGTATCTTTGTAAAGATATTGCTTCAAGCTAACTTTCCCTGTAAATATGTTTTGTTTTACAATATACCAACTTTTACTTATGAAAAAATAACTGATGCAATT
>JAGFPH010000168.1:755791-771252 GCA_018207615.1 Philaenus spumarius | reverse complement strand
ATTCTTCAATTTAAATCGGCTATTGGAGAGCGTTGGTCATACGTCTTGCTTCTTAGGCGTCTCTTCAACAATTAAAATCCTGGGATCCAAACTGGCTTGCTTTGGGCCTTCAGGAAATGGGTACATATGGCCTGGTGAATTTCGTATCTGCTGGGGTTTGGATTGTTGTACAAAAAAGTGTAATTTAAAATGTAGTGTATTTATTTGGTGTCGTTTTGACTAAATTTTGGAATAATTTTGTTTTACAACTAATATTGAACAATAAAATTAAAAAGAAACTGATTAAATAAGAAAATTGCATGAAAATACCAAAAATAGCTCCTTGTACACATTATTTTCTAACATCTACTATTTACAATTAAAACTATGCATTTGGCTTTTTAAACTGGGATTTCCGCGCTGCAAGCGGTCACGTGACTGTGGGCGGGGCTTAATAAACATGTCTTACACCTATCTAGCTTTAGCCGTTGTTTCGTCGACTTTCGGTGAATTGTTATGGCTTAACGGTATTTCCTATGAAATTTTACCAAAGACATTTTTTATGTAGAATCTTTCGTTCTATCTGATGGTGTTCTTCATTTTTTTATTTAAATTTTGGTTCTCTTAGGATCGATGATTATATTTCTGATATGGCCTAGATTTTAGTATGCCGGTCTAGTTTCAAGTGGATTAAAAAAGTGAATTTCGGTCGATTGCTTGTTGATTGAGTTAATCTGATAATTTGGATGGATTGGTTGGTTAATTTAGATGAATTTTGATATAGGAAAGATAGGGATACGAGGTCGAGAAATATTATTAATTACGTAAAATGTTATCGAAAGTCGGGTGTTTTAGAATCTTGTTAATTTGTTGCTTGCGATTCCGTCCGCTAGATGTCGTCGGTCGGATCGTTTCTGAATGATTTTTACTATCGGTCTTCTGTCTTTCTCGCACTCATGCGTGTTTAGTTGAAATACAGTAGTGTATGATTCTTTTGACTTATTAATAATTTTATGGTATATTTTGAATTGTTACAGTTTGAACAGTTTGTTGTGTAGGGCCGTGGGAAAGTGACTGTTATTACGTTCTCATCCGGCGTTTGAATTTGAATTGTAACCGACTTTTATAACATGGGTAGACATAGGAGTTTTCGCGCGCTTGTCATATTGCTTATATGGACGGGAGGTTTCTATATTTGTTCTCTCTTTTGTTATTCAAATAATTCTAAGTCAAACACTTTTATGAAAAGATAATTTACAAATATACAGTTCAATTCTTTGATTTATTCTCTACACTGTGTTATAATAATATTTTATTTTTGGGTAAAGCAAATATTCCTAAACTACGTTTCAAACTAGGCCTAGTTTTGTTACCAGTCGTGTAGATGGAACATAAAAACTGGTGTTTTCAAAATAAGAAATTTCAAATTGATAAATGTTTTTATACAGTTCTATTAAGAACTAAATTACAAAACATTTTTACGCTTACGAAAAAATTACAAAAAATGTTTACTACTTGTTATGTAGGCCTAAAGTTGAACATTTTCCTTTCGTTACTGAACATTTTTTGTTTCTTAAACTAATAACTTTTACAATTTTACATCAATAAATTTTTTAATTGCATATATGAATTCTTTGAACCTTTCTCTACAAAAAAGGTATAGAACACTTTTGGATTGGTATACAACTACTATATTTGGCGAGTTTTTGAATATGCTTGCACATGCACCGAAATGACTTGGCGTTGCAAAACATTAACATGGACAGTTGTAGGGATAAAATAAATAATCTCTTAAATTTGCTCACATAAGTTACTTTGAAACTCAGTGCTACCAAAATGAAAAAGATGCTGATGAAATCAGAGATCATGAAAAAAGGTACCGATACTTTTAAAATCAGCAACATTCAAAAACGAGTCTGAATGTTAGGGCTATTTATTATTTCTACCTTCAGCCCAAATTTTAAGTTTGTAGCATCTTGGGAGGTTGCTAAATATTTCAAACAGATAATAACACACATTTTATTATTTGAATAATTTGTATAATCTGTATTGTATTTTGCACATGATTTACTAATTTATAAGCTTTTTGAGGTTTGGAAAAAATACTGATTCCTGTATTTGAAATGTTACAGATCGTTATATCAGGTTATACCATACACCAGGAAACGGTTTCAATTTGTACCAGACAATCCAAGCAAAAGATGTAGGCTGGAGTATCTTAGACACTGCTTTTAGTCCTGATGGATGTTGGGTCGCCTATTCTAGTTGGTCAGAGAGTTGTAAGTTCACTTCTTTTATCCTAACTATATATTAAAATAAGAAAATTTGTGTATATTAATGTACTAGAGGATATTAATGAAAAGAATATCCGCCCTGGTAAATATTAAGCCTTAACATTTCATGCATTCCAAAAAAATGATTATAGATCCAAGTTCCCTGGTCCAAAAACGCATAGAGAGTTTTGTCCAAATTGATCTATGATTACCATTTAGGCCTACACACATAATCAGCTGTACTAAGCTGATTAAAGTAAGCACTTAGATTTCATGTCTACGGGTACATTTCACCTAAAATATTGGTTGTGATAAATGTTTTACTCCTTAGACGCAAATAATTGAAATGCAATTGTTTTTTTCTTAACTTAAAAGTAATAATTTGTGTCAAGTTTCAGGTCTCTATTTTCATAGCAATTGTACTAAGTATTACTTATTTTTAAGAGTATTTATTCCTTTTTCACCCCTTAGACTCAAGTAATCGAAATGAAAATGGGATTTCTTTCTTGTATATCACTTAAGAATAATATGTACCAAATTTCAGTTCTCTAGCTTGTAGGAAGTGTTACGAAATGATATTAATTAATTCATATTTAGGTAATTTTATTAGAAGTAGAATTTTATTGGTATGGTGCAACACGGGATGAAATCAAATCGCATAGTATACAATTTAAATACATGTCATTGAAATCCTTTTGAATGTAAAATAATTAGAGCCAAGCAAAATTAAGAAAAGACCCTACTTAATAAATGGAGGAGGCGCTGGGCTGTTGTCTGGTAGCTGATGTGCAACCGCGGAATAAATAATTAACTATGGGCCTGTAGATGTAACATGAAATATATAGTATACAATTATCTAAATATGAACTAAACAATATCACTCCTCTCACTTTGTAGCAGAAGTTAGTGGAATTTATTGTATAGGGGTAGTTATCCTATTAGCCTGTAGTGACCAAAATTTGATGGGTTTTCTTTTTATGGGTAACATTTATGACATAAACGTACCAAATTTCAGCTCTCTAGCTTCAAGAAAAATAAAATAATTAATATTTATTGTTTTAGGGGTTGGTATCCCAGTTTTCTTCCCTTAAACGCAAAAAAATCAAAATTTTGAGGGCTTTTATTTTGTATGGATATTTTCTAACCTCCAAGTTTAACCCTTTCATCGCGTACGATTGCAGTCAAAATTGATGTTTTTACCGCTGAGTACGTATTCGACTTTAGTCCATGGCATCAGAAAAACTTTACCTTTCAATGAAATATTCTACAATAGTCTCTAGTGAATGAAAATGTCTAGTTTTAGTGTCTGGATGTTCCTGAACTCTAGTGGTAACAATATAAACTAACACTAGTCATGTGGCTATGTTTACATCTGACAGTTGAATATGTGCATTGTGTTGTGTACGAGTTTCTGCTTTTAGGAGTTTTATTTATGTGTTTTCCTGTGAATAGGATTTTTTAAGTGTGTGGCATTAAATTACAAGTTATATTTATGTGTATATATGTTAAATTTTAATTAGTAATTATAAGTATAATTCACATTGTTTAGGCTATTTAATTTTAGCCTTCAGTATGTCTACATTTTATTGGGATGATGAAATTGAATCATATTTGAACAAAAAATTATAAAAACTCAGATTCCGAGTTTGAACTTTCAGGCAAAAATATAGATTATATGTCAGATGATAGTAATTTTGTAATGATACCAAAATTCGATTTTATAAAATAAACAGTAGTAACATCAAATAAAGTAAGCATCAAGAGAACAAGTTACCACATGTTGAACATTTATATAAGTACCACCAGAAAACTACCACAGGCCTACCTAGTATTGGTAAATTATTAAATACACCTCCAGCCTGTGCGGTGAGTTGATGCCATTTGTTCTTTTCACCAGACCTTCATACTAATCGTCAAATTGAAGCTTCTAAATTGTTAAGTTATCAACCCTCATTCACTTCTTCAGTGAGTTATACAGCAATCCAGGGCATTATTTATTTAAACACCATATTTTAGATTAGACCTAAGTTCAAAATTGTTAAACCATCTCAATCACTTCATAAATTTTAATCACCCTTCATTAGCCTAAGTATAGATTAAGAAACCATAGTTAGGTGTCCACCTTGTTATTAGTTAAGCATTTTATTTGTTTTATTTTTTCTATTGAAATCCAATCATAATCTGAAAGACATTATAAACAGCTAGCCGGCAAACAGAATTGAAAAGCATAAACCCGAGATTGTAATATTGACCAATTTGTTGTTACTAATAAATAAACCTTTTTTAAACCCATTCAACAGTGTGTCTCTGTTTATTTTATAACTGACGGTAAACGTGTGTAACATAACAATAACATAACAATAAAATTAACTATTAACGTAACAATAAAATTTAGAAGTGGAAAAAATACAACTTGACTGATCTAAGTAGGCCTAGACCATGTGTGATTACCAACAATTTGTACAAATGAAGTGTTCTTATTTATTACTTGATATAAAATATAAAAACACTTCAGTTATAAATTATTGCAAGACTTCTTATTGGACTGTTAGTTAACTAAAGTGTAAATGTTTAATTAAATATGTAAATATTACATAAAAACGAAGTAACTGAAGTGCCGTGAGTTAAATTCGTAGAGCCGTGCCTCAATCTGATATTTTCAAATTGGAAAAAGTTACATTTTATATTATTGTATCCAATAAATTACTGCTCTTGTTGTATTAATCCATTAATTTCAGATGTATAAAATGGTTTTATGTATTCAAAAAAAATTCATTGTGATATAGATTTTTTTTTCATAATTTTCATTAAAAATTACAATATGTACAGAAAATTGATTAAATATTTACTAAACCTTAATATAATATGATAATCTAGGCCTATATAGTAATTCACCAGAAAAAAAATCAAGTTATTAAACACAGTTTTTTTTTGAAAATAATTGCAAATGTATAGATAGTACAGAAAAACTAATACGCAGCAAAAGGTTAATTAAACAATAATACACAGATAAATAATAATAAAAATGAAGAATGTAACAAGTGCGACAGTGTGACACATACAATCCGTGTGATAGAGAATTATGATGAAACAAGTAAAATTCCTATAATGTAGAAACAAAGAATGATGGGTCTATTAAAATAAGAGACGCAAGATCTAGTAATCAAAATTTTATGAATTGTATATACATATATATAAATAAATCAAAGACGCAAAACAAGTAAATTTTAATAACTTAAAAAATGTAAAGATAAAAATATATGCAGACTGTAATATATAAAACTAAAAAAGCAGACTTCAATTTTAATAAATAAGAAAAAACATTGGTTAACAAAAGTGCGTTATATACTTGTGTGAAAATTGCACATTGATAAAAATAACAGTGCGTATTAAAACGCAGTCTAAAATAATATGTTAAAGTCACATAACAAACAGTTGTAACATATTTAAGAAAATAATTATCAAAGAACTATATCACTTAATAAAAAGTACAATAGCACAAACGTCTATAGTGATATGGAAAACAGACTCAATATAGATGGCAGCGCTGTTGAGCGACAACAAAGTATTCATAGAGGCGTTGTACCACTCCGATTTGTCTTCAAGATGGCGTAAAGAATGTATAGCTGGCGTTGTGTCGTTTGTGAATTCATTGGAAAATGAAGGATTGTTTGTAAGGGAGAATGATAAATTGTGTTCTAATTTGAACATCTACTAGCGTATTGGACATGTACGCTTAGTCGTCATAATCCAGCAAATATTTTGGGAAGATTCGTTAGATAACGAAATGTGAGCATGTGGTAGGAAGTACGCCTCGAAGAACTTCTTGTGAACGCAAGTATCGGTAGATATCATAAAAAACCTAGGTATACAGTAGAGCAGTGGTCTTCAACCCGCGGCCCGTGGGCCGCAACCGCCGTGCATATTTTTGTGGCCCGCCGAATGATTTTGTTTCCAAACAAATAGGAAAACATTGCAGCACTGAAGTTGGCCAATTGCTTCGGCCGTAGTAGGGAATTTTCGTTAAGTGGCAACCCTGATGCTCAAGGTCACTCGTAGCATCGCAACCCACGCCAGTGTCATTGTCTCAGTCTGTTTCACCTATTGCTATTGTCTGCCCGCAAGTGAATGTTAGTTTAAGTTTAGTGAATAATGGCTTCGTGTAGTAAGAAACGGAAGATTACCGATGAGTGCCGAGTGTTTCAAGAAAAGTGGACTGATCTATACTTTTTTGTAAATATAAAAAACAAACCAGTTTGTTTGTTTTGTAATGAGTCTGTTTCCGTAGTGAAAGAGTACAATTTAAAGCGGCATTATGACACAAAGCACGCTTCCAAGATGGACGCAGTACAAGGTCAGTTTAGATTGGATAAGGTGCGAGATTTAAGGAAAAAACTTGAGAATCAACAATTTACGTTTACTCGGCAAAACGCCGAAAGTGAATCAAGTGTTAAAGTTAGCTATATCATTTCTGAACAAATTGCTAAGCAATCAAAGCCATTCACAGATGGTGAGTTTGTAAAGCAGTGTATGGAATCGGCAGCTGAAATCCTATGCCCAACACAATAACATTTGTTTTCAAAGGTTAGTTTATCTGGGGTCACAGTTGCCAGAAGAATTGAAATCTCAGGATATCAGGATATCTCAGTTGCTATCTCAGGATATTGAAATCTCACTTAAAGACCGTGCTTCAAAGTTTGTTTTTTATTCAGTAGCACTTGATGAAAGCACTGATGTTACAGATACAGCTCAGTTAGCCATTTTTATTAGAGGAATCGATCAAAATTTCTCTATTACCGGGGAAATGGCTGCACTATTTTCAATGAAGGGCACTACTAAAGGCACTGATATTTACAAGGCTTTGACTTCAACTTTAAACCGGTTTGGCCTAAATCTGAATAACTTGAGCGGTGTTGTAACTAATGGGGCCCCAGCAATGACGAGAAAAAATGAAGGTGTTGTAGCTCTGATTAGAAAAGATGCAAGTGAAAATGAAAAGTTCATACAATATCATTGCATTATCCATCAAGAAAATTTGTGTGCAAAAAGTGTTTGTTTCAAAGATGTCATTAAAGATGTGACTAAAATCGTGAATTTTATCAGATCACAAGGACTGAACCACAGGGAATTCAAAACCTTCCTTAGTGAGATGAATGCAGAGTATGGTGATGTAATTTATTACACAGAGATACGTTGGCTCAGTCGAGGAAAGTTTTTAAAAAGGGTTTTTGATTTGAAAGAAGAAATCTGCATGTTCATGGAGAGTAAAGGGAAGGCAGTTCACTACTTCAAAGATCCCAGTTGGATGGCTGATTTTGGGTACCTAACTGATATTTCAATACATCTCAATGACTTGAATATTAGGCTACAAGGGAAGAATGCTATGATACACAATCTCTTTGATCAAGTTGAGGCGTTTGAGAGGAAACTTAGTTTGTGGAAGAATCAAGTACAACAACTTCACACATTTTCCAACACTGTCACAATGTGAAGTTCAAAACAAAGAAAAGTACAGCGAAGCACTCTCCATGTTACAGCAAGATTTTAGCAACAGGTTTTTAGACTTCAAGCAAAATAAAACTATGATGAAGCTTTTTTGTGCTCCTTTCAGTGTTAATGTGGAAGACTATTCCGGAAATATACAAATGGAACTTATTGACTTTCAGTGCAATAGCGATTTACAGGAGAAATTTAAAAACTTTGGACTTCTGGAGTTTTACTCATTGTATGTTGAAGGTGATCGATTTCCAGCAATCAGATCTCATGCTCTGGCCACAGCATCTCTTTTTGGCAGCACTTACATCTGTGAGCAGCTATTTTCAAGAATGAAGAACGTGAAATTGAAACTGATAAACCGTATCTCTGACACTCATTTAGAGAACTCTCTTCGAATTGCCACATCTGACATAAAAGCTAATGTTGACAGATTAGTAAAAGATAAACAATGTCAAATTTCTCACTAAACTACAAAAGTCACAAATTTGATGTTTTCAGTTTAATTTTGAGTTTTATAACATGTTTAAATATATGTCAAGTAGACCTATATTGTTTTCAATATTGATGTTTAATACAGTTATCAACAAATATAAAACGTTATAACAAATTCATGTAAATTATTTTAACCTGAGACAAAATTCACACACATACATATATATATGTATATATGTATATGTATATACACGCTTAATCAATGCGGCCCTCAAAGTCCTCCATGACAATAATTTGGCCCTTAAATAATAAAAGGTTGAAGACCACTGCAGTAGAGCGTCGATAATCCGAACGTCAATAATCTGAAACGTCAAAAATCCGAACGCGTTCTGAGGCAGTCCCTGCAAAAATTTCGTTTTCGTTTTCGCAAATTCCTATTATTGGGTCGTTAAAAATTTCACAAAAATCTTCATTGCAGTTTGATATTATTATCTCTTTTTAAACACTTCTTAATACCTGCTCTCACACACCCTCACAACAGACTAGCTGTCAGTATCACTGTCACTCTAATAAGCTGATTTAGCGCTATCAGTAAACATACAGAAAGTTCATTCATTTCTCTTTGTGTAATCATTATAACAGTGTGTCATACATACAGTAGTGTACTATACAGTATTTTTTTTAATTTTTTCGTTTGTGTTAACTTTAATGTACAAGTGAACTTTCAATTATGTACTGTATTGTAATTGAGAGTTACAAGTGTAATCATGTTGGCCCTAATGTGTACGTGCAGGTTCTTCTAAATCATAATATGTAAGTAGTCTTACATCTGTATTGTAATTTCATTACTGCTTGTACTATTTAATCGATTAAAGGGCATATATTTTAGCCTAAATGGCATTTTCTTGGTTGTTTTCAAAAATCCGAACAAATTGATAATCCGAACCCCCCTCGGTCCCAATTAGTTCGGATTTTCGACGCTCTACTGTATATTGAAATTTTCAAACAGTTTTGTAAATATTAATAACAATTGAATAATAACTTTCCAGTCTGCTTTTAAATTAAATTTTTTTTCTATAGGCCTATTCTAAATTAAAATTGCATCTCATTTTTGATAAAATCTTAAGTTGTATGTTGTAGATTATAAAGTTATGTTTTGTAACTCATGTATTTGAATGAATTTTTCTTTTGTAAAAATATTTTGACTATGAGTAAGTAAAGAAGTTTAGTTATTCATCACAATGTTTTGAATTTCATTGGTTCTCACAATTGTCCATGTAGCGAGTACTTTTGCAGTAACGAAACACACCCCGGTAAATCAAATTATAATAAAATGTTTTGTGTATAATACGAGATGCATGATTATTAGATATGACGCATATGAGACTATTTTGAGGGAAAGGACGCTTGCCACGTATGGTGTAATCTTTTACAATAAATTTTGCACTATGACGTAGGTTGGCGGGATGAAGCGGGATAGTCACAGATGACGTCCCGCTTTGAGACATTATATGTGAAAGATTGACAGATGTTTTAAAGGTAAATAAAGAAACTTTTTGAGGTTAAGTGTTAGTTTTTTGATTTGAAAGTAAAGTAGTTTGAACAGAGAGTGTTTATTATTGGAATTAAATAATAAAATAAGTGTTAAGCAAAGGATAATTCATATATAATCTTTTTATTAATTTGAACAATTTTTTTATTTTTATTTTAAATTTTCTTGACTTCAATTTTTTTTACTAACAAGTATATTTACAAATTTACAAATTATATATATTTTTTATAACGCCTCACGTTATACAAGTTAAATTATGCTGAAAATTACTTAAAATTGCATAATAATTTGGAAATAATTATAAATTGTTACTTATCACTAGATAAAATAACACAAAATAGATTTTTCCAAAATATCGACAGTAGAGTTTGATTTTTATGTATACTTGATGTAGATTACTGAGTTAACAGATTCCAGTGGATTGTAGGAATCCTTACTAGTCACTGCCCGGCCAAGTACCACCTTAAAAAAATGGGGTTGGTTTTCAGAAGACTCGTGTTGATTTTGCTCTCTTGGGATTGAATCGTAACCAACAACACCTGCTGTGCGAGTAGGAGTTTCTTATGTCCAGGTGATTCATGGTACTTGGAAGTGCTGTTGTTAACTGGAAGAGTTCGTGGTGTTGATCTAGAGACTCTCCTTGGTTTCATAAAAATAAAATAGATCAAGATTTTCTATGTCTGCAAAATGTAAATCGTGTGTACTCGACCACAGCAAAAACATTTGCAGACATCAAGTATACTTGATCGAATCGTTTAAAAGGTTATTTTAAGTACAATTCCTTTATTTGTAAAATATTTTAGGTTTTGACTATCTGATTTTTCAGTAACTCTTATAATCAGATATATTGTTTTAGGAACCAAGTTTTAATTAGCCAACACTATATATTTGATTGCTCCATGCTTGTATTTACAGTGCACCTGTGCCAATTGTCTGACCCAGATAGACAAGAAGCTTTACCACTTTGTCCTGAGGATCGCAGGTTTTGTATCTTCTCTGTTGTGTTTTCTGTGGACGGAACGGAAATCCTTGGAGGAGCCAACGATGGCTTTCTTTATGTTTATAACAGAGAATGTAATCAGAGAGCTTTAAGGGTTAGTTTTTATCTTAACAATTATTTAGTTTTAACTGTTTGTCAATGTCACTTGTAACTGCTAGCAATCTTTTTGAAGTTTCCTTCAAATTTAATTTTAAACATTACACATTTATCATCTATTGTCGGGTGGTAAAAACAGTTATTAAAACATTTAACATGAAAACAAAATGGGAAATAATTTGATCACGCAACTGAACCGCTGACGTGAGTTGAGTGAATTTCCAAAATTAAGTTTATATGTTTTAGGATTTCAACCAACTATTTGAGAAGTTGGTCCAATCACGAATGAGCAGAATATCTGCCTGCAAGTACAAAATATGTTAATAGAATTTGTTTGCACCTCAGTCTCCAGCCCGCTCATGCGTTGCTTCGTTCTGCTCGCAGCGGAAAAACTCGCTTTGGGAGTTTGCACCTCGATCTTGCGGCCTCGTAACAGAAACTGCTATTTGGTCAAATCATTCTCGTAGATTTGAACCGAGTACTTCTACGGTATTTTACGTTTTGTTCGATTTTGGGGGAACCAAACTAGCTATAAGGTTGTGTAAAAAAACAAAATGAGCAGAATAATATCATATTTTTTTTTTAGATAAAACCAACAAATCGTTTTATTCTAGTACAAAAAATTGTTACTTCGGTTGTTGGATTTTTGGGTGACGAATTCGTCTGAGCGACTTAGAAAACTATTGTGTATACAAAATTTGGACCAAATTGGACATAAAATTAGGCCGTTAGAGTCCGAACACATATATATATATATACAATTTTTAATTACACCCAAAAACGTGTTCTGGAAACTGATTGGTGCTCATTGACCACTACCGACCTTAAGTCTCACCATAAGAGTCACTACTATAGCTCATTTTTCCTATGGAAATTTGCTAATAACACTACTCCATATAACACTCGCACACAATTATTAACATTTATAGTTCATTCGACATGTTACTGCACCGGCTGTACACATTGTCAGTTGATTGCATCAAGGTAGACAGCTGGCTTATAAGTTCAAAGGTGGGAGTTGCATCAAACAGTTTATTAGTCATTGAGTTGTCTATCCAGATGCTGCATTTAATTTTTACATATCTGGGAATCTTCTATGCGGTACATATACAGGAAATACAATATTATATCAATTTGTTAAATTTGGCTTTAGTAAAGTTCGCAGGTTTTTAACAATAATTAGTCAATTTAATGTTTGATAAACATGTTCAGTCTTTCAAAAAATAGAAATGTTCATGTATTTCAATATATCCATCTCAATTTGGATATATTTTTAATTGATCTCGGGGTTGTAGTTGATCAGGGGCCCGTTTCATAATGATGTCAATAATATTAGTAAAAAATTACAAGTTACAAACTTACAATTTACAAGCTTGGTTACAAAGTGTTTCATAATGAAAATAAACATTTGCTAATATTATTAGTAAGATTTTACTAGAAAAATTTACAAATCTACAAGTCAGCTGACAAACATAAAAGTTACAAGTAAAAAATTTACAAGTACTTGTATTTTAGGTTTCATAAACAAACTGCCTTCTCTAATAATATTAGTTTGATTTTACAAGTAAGTAGTCAATTGTTGTGTTTTGCCATCAAGTTGAGGTTATGTTTTCAATGTAGCCTACAGTTTTTATAGGCCTATTCATAATTAGTTTGTTATAAATAGTTATATTGTTTAAAATGGGAAAACGTGATGACCAAAGAAAACTAAAGCTTTGCTTATTAAACAAAATTAAAGAAAACAAATCCATATTATTTGGTCAGTTAAAACAATCACTAACAAAGCAAATAAAACTGCAAAAGTGGAAGGAAATCAATTCTTATGCCCAATCAATTGGGGCCATCGACAGTTGCCATCGACAGTTATAAAGACTGGAATTATGTCCGGGATGTTTGGTGGCCAAATGCAAGAAAATCCTCAATGGTAAGTATGGCATATTTCTTAAATGCTAAGAACTTTTTGACAGCTAAGTTTAGTTTATTTTACTTTCTCTGTAGGCCACTCCAAAAAATTTCCTTCTAGTGGAAAATCACTTCTTTTATTACTAAATTTGCCAAAAAATATTATAGGCTATTGATTAAGAAGGCACATGAGTTAAGGAAACATCCCCATTTTCATGTAAACTGCCTAAATTTAATATATTATGTTAATAAACATATTTAACTAAACTATTTTTTAACAGTACCAGTATAGTAGGCTACTTTATTAATTTGCAGGAAAAAATTGACAATGCAAAAAAAAAACAGGCACAGAAGGGGGAAAAGATAAAATTTTAAATGTGGTAGATGAGGAAGTCATCTTAATCATCGGAAAAGATTCTCCATCCATTACAGGACTTAATGTGAGAGAGTCAATGGAACTACAGAATGACTCCCACAGTTCTTCTCCCCAAACCCAAACCATTGATGATGAAATAATTCCAGAAGCAACTGATGTACATAATATGCCTACTAATGATGTTTTTAAGACTCCAAACAGTTGTGATCAGCTAAATGTATCAGCTCAGCCATCTCGGAAGAAAATAAATAATTCTTCATCAGGTACAATAATTTTATTATATTTTACTTATTGCATTTGAAAACCAGTTACATTATTTTAATAATATTCATGTGTTTATTTTCAACACTCAAACTATCATAAAGTGACTCATATTTCATTAGTCTTTGTTATAATAATAATTTTTACTATAGTCTAACAGAAAGTAATCGCTTTTTTAGAACCATCAAAAGAAGAGTCAGAAAAGCAAATGCTTCAGATTGAGCTTCTTAAGATCCAAATCTATAAAACGAAATTGGAAGCAAAAAAATTAGAAATGGAGTTGGGGATCCAAGACAGTGAATATACAAATGATCTTCTGCCAATGTCATACGATGTGATTGTGGTTGGAGAACCATCCCCCAATGAAGTTACTAACAATTAATTTTGTTAGCAAATATATATATATATATATTTGAAAGTTGATCTCATTTTTTTATAATTTGTATGCCAATTTTGTAAATGTTAATTTAAATTGCATTCTGTTAACTTGTTATGTAAATAAAATTTTTCTTTAATTTGTATTTCATTTTACCTTTGTATTTTGTTTTTAAAACATACAGTATAAAAGCAAAATTTTCTTGTAAAAACATTTATTTTTAGTGACAATCAAATAAAAAAAATTGTACTCTTTTATAAATAAAATTCAATACAATTTTTTCTCTTTACGAAAACAAAGACTAGCGAGTCATCACCGCATGGAGTTAATTATTTCCCTTTGTCTTAGAACCCCTAGAGGTGGTTCTGGTTCCTGGGGTGGTCCATCATTTTCCTCTTCATTCTCCTCCATCCAGACTTCGGGCCTATTTCCGGCCTCCTCTTCAACAACATTTATCTCTTGTTCCTGCTCTTCACCTCTTCTACTAAAATTGCAAAGAGTTGCACAGCATTTAATAACTTCTGCTGCATAAGTTAGTTGTAAACGCAGGTGATTCAAACATGGAAACTTTTCTTTCAAAATTCCCAGGCAGCGCTCAATTATTTGCCTAGTACCCTTCAACCGTCAGTTGTAGATCCTCTCACCTGGATCATCCGGATCTTGGTTGTATGGAACCATGAGCCACCGCTTTAAAGGATACCCTGAGTCCCCCAAAAGAACTGCATTGGGGAAAAGTTCTTCTTCTTCGAGACGTGCATACAAAGAGCTATTTCTAAGAACTCGTGAATCATGAACACTGCCAGGCCATCGTGCACTTAAATAATAAACTTGACATGTTGGGCCACAGACAAACATACAGTTGATCGAGTGGTTACTATGCCGATCAACATAAGCTGCCTCATTTTCCACAGGTGCATCAATTGGAATTAAAATTCCGTCTACAACACCCATAACATGGGGAAAATGGGCAATGTTGTAAAATCCATTGATAGTGTCTACAATATTGATCGGCCATGATATCTCAGTGTTAAAAAGATTTCTGTTAACAATACTGACAACATTCCTGACACAGCGGCAGACCGTGGCCTTACTGACACCATGGATGTCCCCGACAGTGTGGTATTGCCCACCACTATCAAGCCAATGGAGGGCTATACATATTTGCTGTCTTGCAGTAAGAGCCCCTCCTTTATTGTAATGATGCAGATCATTTCCAATCATTCCATAAAGATTTTCCAATTTTACTGATGACATTCTAAATCTTTCCTTAAACTCATACTCACTAATAAAATCAAAATTAATTCTTTCTTTATACACCTTCCGCCTCCTTACTACTGCCATGCCATGCCTTCTTCACTTGATGATTAAAACAATAAATCATTAATTACATCCATTTAATATTTTAGCTATTTAGAAACAGAAATGCGCAACAGTAACCTTACTAAACATAATAGTAAACAGAAAACCAAACATAACCCTACTAATATTTTAAAAAATTAGGCAACTTGGCTCTTGTAGAATTTTTACTAATATTATTAGCAAATAAATTACAAGTTAATAGTATTAGTAAGCATTATGAAACAGAAGATGTAAAATCCACTAATATTTAGTTGGTAAAACACTTGTATTTTTCAAAGTATTAGTTTTTTATTATGAAACAGAATTTTACAGTTTACAAGTAATTTCTTTATTTTGAAACAAAATTTACAAGTTACAAG
>JAGFPH010000168.1:672410-720890 GCA_018207615.1 Philaenus spumarius | reverse complement strand
CACATTAGGCCAAATCCTTATTGGAGTTGAAATATTGAAATATTTCAATATCCCAAAGCTACTTTTGGAAAATTTTAAATCTGAATTTGTAATTTTCCAAACAAAGGACTGTTCCCCTCTTGTGTTGTACAGTACTCATCCGTTGTTTATTGTTTATTTATTTGGAGAGTTTTCTCTTTTTGTCTTGGACCATCTGTCTCGAATACATAGTCGGGTTGAATAATCTCGCTCTGAACTAGGTCATATTGTAATATCGGCTGCAGTCTTGTATCGTTTGATAGAATTTATATGATATTGCCCATAATAGTTTTCCTCATCTGGTTCACTAATGTAATATGTCGATGTCCCTGCAATCCGACTGATTTTATACGGTCCCTCATATAATTCGAATAATTTTGCCGTTTCTCCATAGGCCGCGTTTGATAGGGTATGATTTTTAATAAGAATTAGATCCCCTATTTGGAATGTACTGTACTTGTGATGAGAATTAAATTTTGAAGATCGCTTTTCCTGTTTGATTCGAATTCGTTTTCTGGCTAATTTTAGTTTTATTTCTGGTGGAATTTCCTTTTGGTAAAATTTTTAATGTATGGTTCCCAAAATCGTTCATCTTTACGTCCAAATTGAAGTTCGTTTGCCGTAAATCCCGTCGTCTCGTTGTTTACTTCATTTAACATTGCGTTAATGTCGGGGATGCACCTTGCCCAATTTCTGTGATTTCCTGCGAAATAAGTTCTTAGACATCTTTTTACTTCTCGAATGGGACGTTCGGCCATATTTGATTGTGGATGATAATAAGGGTTGAAAATAGGTATTATGTTATGTTCTTTTAGTTTGTTAACCCAGTCTTTACTTCGGAATTGCGTTCCGTTATCGCTTTGAATTTTTTTTTGGGAATCCGTGTTCTGGGAAATGTAAGTCAAATAATTTTGAGAGGATAATTTTGGTTGTGGCTCTACGCATATTATATAGTTTTACGAATTTTGTGAAAATATCCAAGACTATGAGAATATATTTAGTTTGGCCGGTGCTAATCGGTAAAGGTCCAATAATATCGACCGCGAGTTGATGGTTTTTGTCTTGGCAGGTTATTCCTTTGGCTAAACCTTCGGAAGGATGTGGGTTACATTTACACCTCTGGCAAGAATCGCACGTTGATAAGATCGTTCGAATTCTACGACCCATGTTCTTGAATACAAAATTCTCTTGTAAAATGTCGAGGAATTTTTTAGGTCCACAATGTAGATAATAGAAATGGCATTCCCAAATCATTCGTTCTATCAGTTCAGTCGGCATTACGATTAGCCATTTATTATTTAGATTTTGGTATAAAATGTTTTCGTGGATTTTATAATTGGAAATTATGTTCGGATTGGGTGTGGAATTAATTTCTCCTTGTAATGTGTCGAAAATTAGTTTAAAATTTAGATCATTCCTCTGGTGTATCGAAAGGTTTTCTAATTCGTTCCTTAGAGTTATGTCTTGCACTCTCTCAAGATACGCGAGAATGATTTCTTGGGATGATTCGTTTTCCTTGGCGTTTAAAGTTATACGACTGAGGGCGTCGGTCATTCCGTTTTCATTTCCTTTGCAATGGATAATTTTGAAATTGTAATCTTGTATTGCGAGTATCCATCTCGTCAATCGGGCATTTAATAGTTTGCAGGTTTTTATGAAGGTTAAGGCTTGATTGTCGGTTATAATGGTTAGTTCTGCTCCGTGAATTAAATATCTGGTTTTTTGTAAACAATATACGACGGCTAATAATTCTTTTTCGGTTGTAGTAAAACTTCGCTCGTTGGCTTTTAATGCTCTTGAAATGAATACTATCGCACCCTTATTTCCTTCATCATTTATCTGGTATAGATGTCCTCCAATTGCGTAGTCAGACGCATCCGTTTGTAAGTAAAAGGTTCTTTTTGGATCGGGGTGATGTAAAATTTGGGTTTGCAGGAAAGTTTGTTTGATGTTTTTGAAAATCTGACATTCGGTTTCAGTCCAAATGAATTTAACTTTTTTAGACGTTAAACGTAGTAGGGGTTGTACAGTTTCGGAGAATTTATTGATAAATTTATTGTAATAGTTTATGCAGCCTAAAAATGATTTTAATTGTTTTCGTGTTTTTGGTGCTGGGAAATCTAGTATCGGTTGTATTTTGCTTTGGTCCATTTGTAATCCTGTGGCAGTCATGACGTATCCGAGAAAGGGTACTGAGTCTCGACAAAATTTAGATTTTTGAAAATTAATGGTCATGTTTGCGTCTTCTAGTTTCCGAAAGATATAATTTAAGTGTTGTATGTGCTGTTCGAAGCTTGCAGATATTACACATATGTCGTCTATATAGATTAGAGTGAACGACTCGATGTGATCGTCAAATATTTTATCAAAGGCTCGAACTAATGCGGCTTGTGAAGTGGAAATTCCAAATGGTGTTACAGTGTACTGATACGTTTTTCCTTTGAATTGAAAAGCGGTATATTTCCTGGATTCGTGGTCTAAAGGTATCTGCCAATATGATGCTGTAAGATCGATGGTGCTTAAGTATTTGCAATGTCTTCCTTTTGAAATAACCTCATTAATACTTCGATTACACTCCCAATCTGGAATGATGATTTCGTTCGCCCTCCTGGCATCTAAACACAGTCGTATTTCTCCTGTCCTTTTAATAACCGGAATTATCGGATTGACATATACGCTGTATGATCTTTCTATTACCCCTAATTGGATCATCCTGTTGATTTCTTGTGCGACAGCTTCTTGGTGCACTAATGGGACTGGGTAGCTTTGGCATTTAAATTTTCTGTCGTCTTTGACCCGTAATTGATGGATGTATTTGTTGCAAAGTCCTGGTTGATCTGTAAAAATGTGTTTGTAATCGTGTAATAGTGATGTTAGTATTGATTTCTGTTCTGGTTCCAAGCTATTTTCACTCATTGTCTCTTTTATGGTCTGATCGTCTAAAGTTGTGGGTTTGAATTTGGCACCATCTACGTTATTTCTATAAATTCGTGGTATCTCTCCTTGATTATCTGTATTATATATTATTTCGTCATCTGTACTCCATTTATCTTCATTAGTAATGTGACATATGATTCCAACATATACTGCCTCTACAAACTTTAAAATTATTATATTATCATTTATATTTATCTTTAATTCATTATTTTCAAAGTCTAAACCCATCTTCCATTTGTTAATCGTATCCATTCCTAATATCATAGGCCTAATTAAATTCGGCACAACTAACGCTTGAATCCACGTCATTTGTTTGTTAATTTTGACTGGGACCATAATGATTCTTTGAATGCGTTTGGTTTTTGCTCCCACAGCTGTAGTAATGTGTAAACTGGTAGCTGGTATCTCTTCATATTTTCCTATATTAACTTTATTTTCCTGGAACCATTGATCGGAGAAACATGTCATATTTGCGCATGTATCTATTAGAGCGGTTATTTCGATATTTCCTATATGTAAATTAATTTCAGGACATTTTTTGTGTACTGTATTGTTATATAAATCGTGGTTGTTTGGTTTTTCGTCTAATAAAAATTCTTCATCGCAGAACATATTGCTAATTACGAGGTCGTATATTGGTTTTATTATATTTATTTCTCTATTATTTTTGGGCCTGTTTGCTTTGTGATTGGGTATTTGCACAGTAGTTGTTTTCGTCAGGAGCCGGCGGGTGTTCCTGTGGTCGGTCCTGAGATTTTCGGCCTGGTATATCTACTGTGCTCAACAGTTTTCCTGCCGACACGTGGTTTCCTTTTTAATTGGAATCTGATTCGGTTGACTTGTCCGGGTATTCTCCGTGATCGCTTGACATACATTTATTTGTTCCCTGGTAGGGTATGTTCTTTTTTCTGGTTCATGTACTGGTGGCCGTATGTTCGTTCCTCTCTGGTAATTCCTGTTTCCGTTTTGATTTCGATTGACATAATTTTGCTGGAATTGTGGTCCTGGAGGTCAAAAAGGTATGTTTCCTTGAGGGCGATAACTTGAATAATTTGTTGGTGGCCGAGAATGATTGGTGTTGCCAAAATTTGGTAGTCCTCTCCAGTAAGGTTGATGTTGGTTCTGGTATCCGTTCATCGGTGGAGAAAATCGAGGTTTGGTGTTAAGTCGAGAAAATGCGTTCGGCGGTGTTGTGGGTCTATGTATTCTTTTCGAGTGGTTATTCATTTCCTTCATATCCTCTCTTTGCAGTAATAGTTCGAACTCTGTGATGCTATCGATGTTTTGCACCCTTCTTGCATCCTGGATGATGTTTTCGAAGTGCTCCGCTAAACACGTTACGATTTCGTCCTCCGTTAGGGGTGGTTGTATTGCTCTTAGAGTGATCACTCTTTCTGTGAAGTATTCGGCGCGTCTTAAATTACCATTGGGACGGTATTTCTCGATGTCTAAGCGTTGTCGTATGCCTCGTTGCACATCCCTACTCCAATACTTCCGTTCGAAGGCTACCGCGAATTCCTCCCATGTTTTTATGTCCTCCTTCACCAAAGCAAACCATCTCGCTGCGTGTGACTCCAAACATGTTTCGATGAGGTCGCTCATTTGTTCGGTTGCATCTCCCTGGTTTTGTAAGCTTTTCCTCTTTTCGACATATTTTTGAATTTTCAGTAGATATTCTCTTGGATTGTGTTCACGGCCATGGAACTTCGGTGGTGTCGTACCGCCTCCTATACATTGCCCGTTGCATGATATGATAATTGGTTGCGTTGTTGCATATCGATTTTCTCTAAAGTCTTTCTCCAATGTATTGATCCTTGCCCCTTGCTTTGAGAATGCCTCCTCCATGTTTTCCTGGGACTTTTCAATCTTCTGGGTGACTGTCGTTATCATTCGGCTGCATTCCTGATCGGTGTATCGTCTTGCTTGTATTTGTGCTTCTTCTCGATGAACCATCATCTGTCCCTGCATCTTTTCGGTTTGTACCATCAGTTGCTTTTGGGTATCTTCTCTCAGCCGGTCTCGTTGTTGGATGTGTTCTTCTCTTAACTCCTGGTATTGCTTTTTGATTTCATTCAGCTCCTGTTTTACATCTCGTTTGAATCTGTCGAGTTGTTCTTTGGTATCCTCAGAATGCTGTCTTAAGTCGTCTGAGAGTTTTGAGTTTTGATCGTCGAATCGTTTGTCAAACTTGGAATTCTGGTATTCAAATTGTTTGTTTATATCATTAAATTGTTGCATGATAAGGCTTAACCATGGCGGTTGTTCTTCCTCAGTTGGCGTATTTGTGGCGTTCGGTGTTTTGCTTTCATTTACGTATGACCTTGCCTCCGTGGGGTGTGATTCTCCCTCCGATTTTCCCTCGCAATAAAAAAACGGAAGTTGTCCTAGTTCTTCTTCTTCAGATCCGTATTCCTCACTGATCACGTCTTCTTGCCGACGGATGGTTTCATCCCGGGAATACGCCCCCTCCATCGCATCGCCTACTTCTTGATGGCCCGGATCCAAGGTTTCAGACCGTGACGCAGTAATATTAGGCAAGTCGTACGATTCTCGTGCTCTTGTGGTTTTCCGGATTTGTTTTCGTAAATTGTGTTCGTGATCTCGTTCCATTAGTTAGGCCTAGTTTAATGTGATTCAAATGAATAAAGTTATTTAATATATTTATTTTATTTTGAATATTCTTCGGTCGGTTGAATATCTGAAATTAAGTTTTAATTTAAGTTTACAAGAATTATTCCTTTTGAATGAGCCCCACGTTGGGCGCCATTTTACAACATAATTATTTTATCTTTATATATATAAAGGAAAAAATCTCAGATTATATTTTACAATAGTATTTAATTATCTCTTTTGTTATTGTATAATATAAAAAATCAAATTGAATATTTGAAAACAAATTATCTATAGAAATACAGAAAACTCTTTGGGTTAGAATAAGAAAATTAATTTAATAATATCCCAAGCTACTGAATTTTAGTTTGTGAATAGAAGCGCGGAATGAGCTCATTTAGATAAAAAAAAATCGGGAATTCATCTCGGGTGGAGACTCGTGCCGGTTCATTCAATAGGAAGGATTATTTTCCCTTTTGTTCATTACTAGGATAAATTAAAGAATATTTATAAAATGAAAAACATGTACATAACCTAAAAACTATAAAAACATAAACATATAATCTTCATTCATAAAGTCTTAAAGAAAATTTGAATTTATGCATGAAATATTGTTTGTCAAAAGTTAAATCAAATTATTATTTGAAATTCGAAATTATTATATCCACTTAACCCTCCGAGTGTCGGTCGTCGCTATAGCGACGATTGTGTAGTAAGATGCGTGCTAGTAGTCGCTGCAGCGACGACCGTGCACGACGTCACAAAACAACAGTTTTATCGAGCTCAACTTTTGCTAAACTTACTATATGAGGTATCGATCGATTCTACAGAAAATGGTGCATCTTTTGGTATATAGCTTTAGTATTTTCGGCAACAGATGGTATAAATAATCTCTCAGTTACTTCTCAGCTGTTCGGTGTTTGAACTAACCTAAGTTGACTTTGTTATGGTTACGTGTTTAGTGATTGTTTGTTATTAAAAATGGATGAAAATTTATCCCGTGATAGTGAAATTGACCGACTTATTGATGAAGAAGTAAGTGATATTGATAGATTTGTTGTAGAAGAAGGTAGTGATTTAGAAAGTGACAGTGATATTGAGGATGGAGTTGAGAGTGATTATTCGTTGCCTGATTTTTCCTCGGGTAGCAATGACAATTACGAACCTAATTTAGATAAATTAGAAACATCAGATAGGGAAGATGTACAAAGTAATAGGCCTGATTCACCTATAAATAATAATAATAATTTTGTAGGCCTAAACACTTCACAACTTCCAGTTGCTAATCCTTGGGTTCCAGTGTTTTACCCAAAAACAGTGCGTGCAGCACGGTGTACGTTGTAACGCTAACAGCCATGTCACAGAGAAAATATACGATGAGAAATAAAACAGCAGTTTCCTATAGTGTCTAAAAGCACAGAGGTTTGGTCTAAATAAATAAATGACGCAATACTTAAATAATATTAACCATTTATAATTTTTATATATATATTTCTTAATGACGCAAAATAATTACAATATAATCATTTTTTTTTTTATAAATAAATAATAAAATATAAGAGCAGACTGTAAAAGTAGGTAATATAAAAGCAGACTTAAAGAATATGTTAATATATGAACGTATGTAAAATGTGAAAATTATATAAGACATTTTGTTTCAATGAGAAGTGCGTTTGAGGTGAACAATATAAAGCAACAGTTAAAATTATAAACAGTTCAATAATAAAAAAAAATATAACAAAACATAACACAATTCGACATGTATCGAGATCTCAGTATAATAAGAAACTCCATATACAATGATCATGGAAGCAATTCAAAGAGAGAGAGGGCATCAACTTGTGTACGTGACAAGACGCATGCAAGCAAGCAATGGGTAACGCGAGAGAACGTTATAAAACAAGAAGACTTCTACAAAGATGGCGTAGCTATTGATGTGCGTTGCATAAGGCCGGCGAGGAATATTACACAAAAAATGTAGTTTTTGTTTCGAAATGGTGACAAGTTTGGTCACAAACTAAAGAACATATACTTTTGAGTTGGTGTTATCGTAAGAATTGGAATTGATCATGTAAATTGAGTGTTTTTCAACATGTAACTGTTCCATGTGCTTCAACAGAACTAATGCGAGATAGGCTTCAGAACATATCGAGTGAATTGTGTTAACGACGAAAAATCCTAGGTAAATAACAGTGCGACGAATATAACGCAGTAAGTAATAATGGCCATAGGACATATTTTTTAGTCTGCAAGTATAAAATTTTGATTATTTTAAAAAGTAATTTCTCTTAATTTCTGTTGCGTCATTTTTTCTTTTTGAGAGATATGGTTGATAAAAGTTTCATGTAATTGTAAATAGTTCTTTGATTTGTTTGTATATTTGTACCATTATGTTGATATCTTTTTATTGTTGTGAACATTCACTTTTAAATATGTTTGAGTAAACAAAGGTTTTTTGCCACAATGTCTTGAATTTCTTTATACAGCCACGAACATCCATTTAGCTTGTACTTTGATAGCCAGGTTTCCACCCCTGAGGAAATCAAATTAATTAATAAATATTTTTCAGTAATTAACAATTATGAGTAGTTATATGCAAACAGAGCATAAGTGAGGTTATATGTGGATTATCGCAAACATTATGATTATTATTTTTTATTAGTATTATGGGAGTTAAGTGAAGGTGATTTTTAAGGTTTTGAAAGTAAGGTGAGTTAAAGTAAGGTGAAGCACATGATATTATTCTACGTTGAAGTTGGGAGAGAGATGTTGTGGAGAGTTTAGGTAAATGATGATTTTATTGTTGAAGTAAGGCAATAGGCCTAGGAGGTATATAAATGATTTAAAGTATTACATGAGCGACGACTTTTGGTTTTAAGGTGAATAAGTGAAGGAGATGAAGGAGAGATATTAATAATTATTAGATAATCCACATATAGCGTTTTTATTTTTTATTTAAAACATTTTTTTAATTTTTTGAATTTTTTACCGAACCTCATTTTTTTTTAACACATTATAACTTGATATATTTTTATTTTTATTTTTGCAACGCTTAACGTTACAAAATGGCTTTCCCAACGTGGGGCTGAAAAACAAAAGAAGCCATACTTTTATTTTTTGTAACCGTCCGTTACAAAATGGCGTCCAACTCGGGGGCTGTTAAACGAAGGCGAAGTGGATGTCGTGGCGATTTTGGAGATTTTTGAGGCGTTGTGGCAAACAACTCAATTTCAAATTGTTGAAATAAATTTTAAAACATGGCAAACAGAGTAGAGGAGTTAGGCCTAAATGATTCAGGTTTAGAATTGGATCAATCCGTAAATGAGAGTGCACAAAATAGGTCAGAGGAGTCAGAATTGAAAGAGACAATTAAAAATAAGCCTAGTGAAAGTTTAAAGGAGGTTAGGTCAAGTGACGATTTTGTTGGGAATAATTTTGAGAAAATGATGAGTTTTTTGACTGATTTAAACTGTAATTTAAGCAGTAAGATTGAAAATTTAAGTACAGAGAATAGAGAGTTAAGTTTAAACTTAAAAGAATTAAGTGTAAAGTCAGAAGTAAACAATGATAGTTTAAAAACTGAAATGAAAGTTATTAATGATAGTTTAAAGACGGAAATAAAAAATTTAAGTGTAAAATCTGAAGCTAGTTATAACGATTTGAGTATAAAGTTGCAAAATGAAATGGAAATAATGCGTAAGGAGTGTAGAGATTTAAGAACGGAGAGTGACCTAAAATTTAGTGAACTTATTAAAAGCTTAAATGTAAAAGTAGAATCAACTAATAGTAAAGTAAATGACATTTCCAGAGATTTTGAAAGCAAATCAGTAAAAGAGAATAGAGATGTGACCAGTAAAGTAGATGTTTTAAAAGTGGAAAATAGTGTGACCAAAGTAAATGATAGTAAGGTTGATAAGTTTAGTAAGCCTATTGTAACAGTGTGTGAGAGTGAAATAGTAAATGTAAATGAAGTAGTTGTGGAGGAGCTATGCGACGATTATGTTTTAAATGATATTGTAGAAAGTAATACTGTAGAATTCGATATTGGAGAAGCAAATGAAGATGTTAATTGTAATAATGATTTTGAAGTAATTAATGATTTAAATGAGGATTTGAGCTTGGATTTAAAGAAGATAAATTTAAAAGAAAATAGGCTTATCAAAACATTGAGGTATAGATCTGGGAAAGTAAATTTTAAACGAAGTTATGATTTTGTAAATAAATATTTTAAAATGGTAAAGAAAACTTGTGAAATGAGAAACAAGGAACAGAGAATGAAACACAGGTGCAAAATTTATAGAAAATTTAAAAACAATATCAGAAAAGAGAAAGTAATTAAGATAATAAAACGTAGACTAGGCCTACTTGTATTGAAGAGGCCTACAAGAAAAAAGAAGAAACACTTACCTGATTGGTGTTTCGATCTCTCATGTATATAGTTTTTTGTTCCTTTGTTTTAAATAATTTTTGAAAAATATAAAATTGAAATGCAAATTAACTTGTAGTGCGAATGAGGCGAGCATGAAAATTTTAACGGGGAGTGGCAAACTAAAGATTTTAGATTTGTTTTCACTATTTTTAAATTCATTTTAATAAAATGTTGTGGGGGGTTATACATCGAGTACAGACAATGTATAGCAATGCTGTGACCTTCAACAACATGTTTGGGAGTTTGATGGGGGTTGATTAAGGAGTGGATGATGGGAAGTATGCATGAGGAAAAATGAAACAAAGTAAATATTTTTCAAATTTCAATTTTATATTTACATTTATGTTTGCTGGTGTCATAAACCTCCATAGTTATAAGGATGGTGTTTGCTGACGCACACCATCACAAACTTGTTTATATGTACGTATATATACGCCGCTGAATGTTTTATTTTTTTTTCTTCTTTCCATTTTTGTCAGGTAGTTGCACTCTCATGGAATTATCCATATACGTTGTCTGAGAGGGGGTTATTGCCATTTTGAAGGTCTTATTCACAATTTGATATGTAGGTGATATATTAAACTAGTATGAATGTAAATGTAAATGTAAATGTAAATTTTAAATATTGTAAAGAATTTGATTTGTAGTGTGAATGATTAATTAAAATGTGTTAACTGAGTGAGAGTGATTGAGTGTAGAGTTGCCACAGGTTAAGGATGAAAATAAGTTAATTTTATTTGTTGCCAAAGTAATTGATAATGTGTAAAATTTGATTAATGAGTGAACTTTGATTTGCAATTGATGTATAATGTTAATTTGCATGATATATTGAGCCTAAAGACATGTTGAGAGATGAACAATGAAAACTCTAATACTTGAATGATTACAATGATGTAGAATTTGATTGATAATTTTGATAATGAATAATGATGTGTAATTTGAATTTTTCAGTAATGTTGATTGTAATACTTAATCGTGAAACTTAATTTTGATGTGTAACTAACTTTTTAATGTTGTTTAATTGTGATATCTGATTTCAATATTTGATTGTTTTGAGTTAAATTTTTTGAGTTTTTTGATTTTTTGAATTTATAATTTTTGAGTTTTTGGATTTTTGAATTTTTGTGGCAACTAATAATTAAATAAAGATAAGCATTGACAAATGAAGTATTTTGAAATGAGAGCAATGATTAGAATCTTAAATATAATTTGTTTTTACGATAGTACTTGTCAGAATGTTGGTAAAGTAATGTTTTACTAAATTCTATGGCCACATCCTACACTTTCTGTAGCAAGTACTTTCTCTTTCAACGTGCCAACAGAACGACTCTTAATACATGATAACATAAAAGTACTAAAACAGCTGTAATATGTAAATATTCTTATAAAATTTCAAACAACTACTTGACATAAGTAAAGAGTATACGAATTATAAATTATCAAATGGAATGTTTAATGAAATTCAAACTTGTTGTGTACACATATTTTTGTTTCGGTTTCCACTAGGGATGGGTCGATTCTCGATACCACCGATACCAAGAGATACTCAGTTTGTCAGACCTGCCCTTTCTCGTATTCAGGACGAACTCCCCGACGGAGACTCCGTGAAGGTATTCTCCGGTATTTGCAATCGCATTGTCTGTATTTTAACTCAATTCAGCATTTAACAATAAATATCAGTAAGGAAAAATGTAAAACATTCTTAATTTGATGTATGTAGACATTATCCTCAGTAAAAGGTTTTAGGCAATTGTTTCCTTTGTTAAGTAAATGCTTCTTGTTTTATTTTTATTCATGCGTAGGCTGTTATTTGTACACAAAAAAGCTCAAGGTCAACCACTTATGGATTTGTTTGTTATCGTGTCTATTTATATAGAATTAGGGTGTCTAATGTGACGAAAAATAATACACTTTATAGATCAGTAACAAAAGTATTTAAAGTAATAATTCTATTTGTTTAAGTCGGGTAAAACATTTTGGACATTTTTGGGACTTACGTTACCCGTGATTTATGATTATTATATTTTAAATAATATTTCACCAATGGTAGTTCATAAAATTGTCACAAATTGTATTTGGGCATCGATTTTTTTGCGGACATTCACTGTGGTACTTAAATTATGTTTTATCACTGATATTTCATACATTTTACCTAATTGTATTCGGGTTTCGTTATCTTTTTGAAACTCGTGGTGGTATATTAAATTAAGTCTCAACGCCGA
Organism: Philaenus spumarius; assembly: GCA_018207615.1. Classification (NCBI taxonomy): domain Eukaryota; kingdom Metazoa; phylum Arthropoda; class Insecta; order Hemiptera; family Aphrophoridae; genus Philaenus; species Philaenus spumarius. The sequence goes on along the minus strand of JAGFPH010000168.1, from coordinate 708,674 downwards.
TATTTCATAAAATTAAGTTACTGCTAATTGTGTTTGAGCATTAATTTCTTCCATGGATATCCACTATTATATTTTAAATAATATTTTACACTGTTTTTATTAAATTGGACTAAGTTAATTGTATTTGGGTAAAAAAAATTTATGCGGACTTCCATTATTCTAGAGAGTAGGGTTTTTTTTTGCGGACATACTCTGTTGTATATTAAATTGCTTTTGAATGCCGGCGTTATATAAAATTAGCGCTAATAATATTCGGACGTTGTATTCTTTTTTGGACAGTCATCATTTTATTTTAAAAAATATTTCAACAATGGTAGTCCATAAAATTGGCACTAATTGTATTCGGGCATCGATTTTTTTTGCGGACATTCACAGTGGTACTTAAATTATGTTTTAACGCCGGCGTTTATAAAATTAGCACTAATAATATTCGGATATCGTATTCTTTTGCGGACATTCGTCATTTTATTTTAAATAATATTTCACCAATATTATTCAGGCATCGATTTTTTTGCGGACATTCACTGTGGTACTTAAATTATGTTTTATCACTGATATTTCATACATTTTACCTAATTATATTTGGATTTTGTTATCTTTTGTGAAAACTCACTGTGGTATATTAAATTACATTTTAACGCCAATATTATTTCATTAAATTACTGCTAATTGTGTTTATGTGTTAATTTCTTCCATGGACATTCCGTTTTTTGTTGATAGGTATATCTAGAATTGGGAATTTTCGAAATATCGGTATCGAGAATCGAAAAATTTTGTATCGACCTATCCTTAGTTTCCGCTGTTCATGTATGTAAAGTTGTCCAAAAAACATTCTTTTCAGGCTTCTGTACCATAAAAGAGAAAAATTAAACTTGTACAGAACCCACTTACAGCACTTGTGTATGTGACAATTGGGTGAACTATGAAATTTAATATGGTTTTAATTAGCTTTTAAAACTTTCAGTAGCCAGCGCAAAAGGTAATTTGGACGGAGATACTTCAATAATGACGTACAGATCTCATTCAGTTCTACAGACACTTATACGTTGCCATTTTTCACCTGCCGCCACGACAGGTCAACGATACATCTACACTGGTTGTTCTTCGGGCAGAGTTGTTAGTAAGTATATACTTTATTTTTAGCCAATCATTAAACATTGTAATAATTTTTTTTTCCACCAAGCGCAAAAACTTAATTCCAGCATCTGCTTTCTGTCTTCGTTAAAGTAGGAGCTTTGTCTTCCTCATAACCTTTTTAGGCCAGCCACTAGATAAAAAAAAATGCAGTTTTCATTAAATAATCTAGCAGTTAACTGATTGTGCTATGACTCTAGGAATGTTCGTAGATGAAAATACCACCTTCGGAAACAATGACTTTTGTTGTGGAATTATTGAAACAACAAAAACCTTTAAAATAAATCATTTAAAATGAGACTTTATAAGTCTTTAACTGAGAAAAAGGAAATTCCACAAAAATTCATATTTTGGTAAATTCCTAATTTCAAACGGATTCTGAAACTAGACATCGTGTGCTTCAAAATGTGTGTCCAGATTTCCGTAAAAATGTTGAGAATTTGTTAAAAGTGATCATGACCCCGACCCTAAACACGTGAGCAATCGGTCAAAGTCTAGTAGAGTAGAGTTGGTGGGGAAATTTTCCACCGCTGTAAGTTAGCCAGCAGTGGAGAAATCTCCTCACCAACTTTACAGCATTTTGGGTTGTGCTCAGGACCACTTCTAACCAACTTCTAGCATTTTTACTGAAATCTGAAATATATGTTTTGAAGCTCATGATCTATACTTTCGGAATCCGTTTGAAAAAGTTAAATCAGCCGTAACAATTCATTGAAATGCATTGTTGAACAATTGAAATCCAAATTGTTTGAACAGTTATTATCCAAAATCAATATATATATATATCCTATCCGACTAGGTCCATCTTGTGATTGGTTAATCTGCATGCAATTTTCCTTGATTTTTTTAATTTTTCTCAGTCCAAAATGCACTGATCAAGACTTACAAAGTATCATTTTAAAGGTTTTTTAAATTTACTACAACTTTTTTATTGAAAGTATAGCGTTTCATCAAATGATTTACAAAATATAATAAAAAAAACCAAAAAAAGTCATAAACATGAAGAATTATCTGTACTGGTCTATTTCTACTGCATGTTTTCCACTGAATGGCTATTACTCGTTCTTAAAAGTTCTTCTAAAAATTCCAGTTTCAAGTTTTTAGTATACACTAGTCACTTTCATATAATTTGAAAATATGTTTCAGGTTAGTAAATAAGTTTTGTATATTTGATTTATCTGTTTTATCTGATGTGTACCTTTGTTCCTATCCCTTGGTTTCAATGTATTTTGGGACTGTAATCTCATCTTCATATTATCACTCTGTAAGAGGTTGTAAATTATACATTAAAACATTAAAAACACAATGTACAATATGTGTATCCTGTAGTTTGCATGTAAATTACATAAACAATTACTTAGTACCCTGTAACATTGCTTTAAATTAAATCTAAACTGATAATAGGATTGTACTAGTATGATTTTACAAGAGATATCATTTCTGATAGTAAAACTAAATTTTTATTTCTTATCTAAAATTGTATTGTTGATTTGCCTTTGTAGTTTATGACGTTTTAACTGGCGAAGTAGTGAAAGTCCTCCTTGGACACAGAGCCTGCGTTCGAGACGTGTCTTGGCATCCATTCCGTCCAGAAATTTGCAGCACATCTGTAAGTACAGTGGAAATTTCAATACTATATCTTATAATTAATTATCTCTAATTTGTACCGTCTAAGACATTAACGTTTAACTATATTTGTGTAGTGGGACCAAACTGTGATGTGTTGGAGCAATATGAACCAAAAGATAGATAAAAAAGTTGATTTAGAAGAAAAAAGAGCAACAAGGAGAAGTGCTAGGATAGCAGAATTACTCAAACGTAAGTTATTTTAATGATTCTAAGTAGTTCTGTGATTTGAAATGATTTTAGAGCCAGTATGTTCATAAAACTTTTTATTGGGGAATAGAATGGTTAGTGTGGTCATCCAAGTCTTTTACAGTTGAAATCTTCTACACAGTTCCACAGGTTAACCCTGCTATTGTCAGACTGCTCAAATTGAGTAGTCAAAGCACTCGGTGTAAGTATCAGACTACTCAATTGACAACTCTAGTTGTATTGAATACTTCACCTACTAAAAATCATCTAATCTCAATAAAACAAACACTATTGGAAAGGAAATAATTTAAACTTTAATTTTTGTATTTACAAATTTGTTCTAAAACGTATATTCATAGGTATATAGGTATGAAATCATCGTTTTAAAATTTTAGTTTTCTAAAAAGCTAATGCCGTGCAGGAAATCACAAAGAAATTACTCAATTTTGTCACTGGTCTAAGGCTCTAAGGCTCAATATCGTTCGATAGGATTGTTTTGAAAATAATATAAGGAGAAATTTGGATTCGTCAAGATGAACTTTCAAAACTGCCTTCCAATCAGCTGTTACTCTTATAGTTTCTAAAATATAAAGTTTTCTGTAAACCCTTTCAATTGGACAGTTTTCAACCAATGAGAAAGCACATTTTGCAATCAATATATCTATTACAATCCCATATATTTGTAGAGTGGTTAATAACAACTATAACCTATCATTTTGTGTAAAGTAAACCACATTTAGTGTTAGAATTTTATTCGTATAGTCCTGTGAAACAGGGGTGCCAGAAGGGGGGTGGTATGGCGCTCAGAGCGCCATCAAAACAAATTTTGGGGGGATTTATAATTTTGGGGGGGATTTTTGAAACTTTAAATAAATGAGACAATTAATTTGTGAATCACAATTGAAATTTCGTGTATGTATGGTAGGATGACAATAATACATTAATATACAAATATACATTGCTATACAAATGTATTGTACTGTACAGTAAATAATCTACCTACTTATAACTAAGATATTTTTTGTTCATTGTCGGTATAATTCTCTCGGTTTCGGTAGAATCTTGGTGTGGTCATGCCCAACCCCCTTCCCGTCTCCTGCCGCCATGCGAACTTAGAAATTCCTATTGCTTCGGTCAAGGCTATAGGTTCCAAAATAAACACAGTTGTGTGACTTATCACTGCTCCTTCCCTCCCTCCAACCCCACCTGCTGATCAGCTGATCCATTTCCATCACAGAGTAGTGTCCTGTTGTCAGTCAGTTCAGCTTCAGTGCAGTGTGAAGTGCATAAGATTACTTTGACTTAAATAATGCCTCGAGTTGAAAAAAGCGGTCAAATACAAATGTTAAGAAGTGTTATGTAACACAGTGCACCGCAACGACAAGTGGTTGGCGAATTGTAAAAAGAAATATCTTATAAGTTTAAAAACGAGTTAGAAAAAAGAATTGGAAAGTAGTCTTCCAAAGTAGTCTTCCAAAGACTTCTTCCAGTAGTCTTTACAAAGTAGCATAAAGAAGTAGACATTTCAGACATCCTTCATAAACGTGATAATTTATCAGACGGTGAGATGTCATCAAGCCATAAAGAAGAGACAGTCCAAAATGAAAGAATTTCAAGCAAAAAGAAACGTGAAAATGAGATGATGGCAGTCCAGTGGATGAAACAAGGTTTTATTCGGCCCTACAATGGTCCAATATCATCATTCCCAAATTTAACTGTAATGTACAGAATTCTTCTTTCTTTGGCAGTCACTAGCTGTTCTGTCGAGAGAACCATGAGTAGACTGAAAATTGTAAAAAAATCGACTTCGCAGCAGTATGAGTGACAAGTGGTTATCTAGTCTATTAATTCTAGCCTCTGAAAAAGAAATTTTCAAAGAAATTCCAAATGACATCATAATTAACCAATTTGCATTAGCAATATCAAGAAGAATACGGCACAACTTTATTGTATAAATCATTCAAAGAATCACAGAAGTTAGAGAAAGTAAATGCTAAATTTATAGAAAACTGTAAAAACAATTTCGTGTTTTACTTTAAAATTTCTAAGAAATAACCAATGTATCAGCAAAAATACTGATTTTGGTCACTAAGATCTTCAACTTTGCTAACTTATACAGTTTTATTTTATCATTTTAATTGTTAATGACTCCCTGCACTGTGTAGTTTAATTCATTGTTACAATAAACTATTTCTTACACCATTATATATTTTTTATTTAAACACTACAAAATCTCTGATTCCTGATTGGATTAGTATTGTAGATATGTATAGTGCGCTAGGTTCAGGTCATTCATTGTCACAACACAAGAGCTACTATAAGATTAAGGCTCGGCTCTCCACATTCAAAACTACGATATTGGGTACCAATTTCAATGTTAAATAACCAAAACATACCTTCACTATTAAGCATATTTTTGTGCTGTTTTTGTTAAAAACGAAAGCTGTATTTTTTTTCTTAAAGTAAAATAGATTGTGGGTGTTGATTGCTAAGGATTTTTGCAATATCTCTTTTTGCAACTGAGTAAAAAATGTATAAAGTTTACTATTTTTTACTATTTATATCATACGTTTATGAAAACAATGAAAATGTATTCGGCAATCAACATCCGTATATGACAGTACTTAAAAATGAAACCAGATTTTTAAATTTATTCCACGAATTAATGGGAAAAAATTACTTATTCTGTAGCATTGCTCTTATGGGAATAAGATTCAATATGGCGGGCAGGGAAGCGCTCCCTTAAGGTTTATTGTTTATAATGGGAGGGGGTATCTACATTTGGGGGGGGGATGGCGCCATGAGGCTTGGCCGGGGAATGGACACCCCTGCTGTGAAATACAGACATTTGTTGCAATCAATACGCGCAGTTCCCACGCTCTGGTTATGCGTTGTTCCCACAGTCTAGACGGGATATGTACAGGCTAGCTCGATGAGATGTTTTGTCCGTTTGATCTAATTTTGTGAAACAAAAAGGAAAGATCCTTTTCCCCTAATAGACTTTCATTGTGAAGTGAGAGCAACCATGAAAAATCAACAAAAATTGGGATATATTTGCCAATATTAGAAACCAAAGGTCAACATTTTCTTCCTGAAAGCTCTGTTTAGAGAAGTGAGAGCAGCCATGATGAAGAAGTAGACGTTAATCATCCGCCTTGGGCTGATCAGTAATACCGTCTACCATTTTTCCTAAAATATATTTTTCTCTAAGAAAGTTTAAAATAGTGAAAGGAAAATTTGTTATGATAAGAAGTGAGTTTGTCAAAGTTGTAAAAAAGAACATGTCATGTTAAAAATTTAACATAAAGCAGACAACTGTAGATTTCTGGATCCAAGTTATTAATTATTTTTTCACATTGAATAAGTGGCAGATGGTAGTCGTTTTTGCAAACATAGATTAAGAGTTACATCATTAAAAGGTACCTTAAAAGTAAATATTTAAAAAAAATTATCTAACTTACCTGGTTCTGATTCAAAGATGGCAGCCCTAAACATAAACAATTTGTTTTATTTTATTATTAAACAGTTTTATTCTCAGAACTGAAAATTTTGCCAAACGTTGCAATGATGTACTCTTTCAAACAGTCCATCTTGGGTGAGTTTTAAAACATGTAAATTTTCGGGGGAAAATGTCCATATCTAAAAAAATTTTAATTTCAATTTAGGTTGAGTTGGATTTTAAATCAACGTTTTTAAAACTGATTGTTTAAACTTTGGTCATATATCCACCATTTAAAAATGGCGGCATAAAATCATGATTTTAACGTTTTGTATGGGATTCTTTTCTGTAACAAAGGAACCACATTAAGAAAAAATAAATTTATTTTACAAAAAATAAATACTTATTTCTTATTGGCTAATACCTTTATCAAGCTAATAACATCATCAATCATGAATGGTTTTTAGCTTATGTTTAAAAACTTCAGCCTTTAGTTGTCTCAGAGAAAAGTCATTTTCTGTAAGATTGAGTGACCGTGCAGGCCATGAGATTTTGCTTTGCTGTGAGATTGTTCGTACGAACAAAATTGATTAGCTACACAACTTTAGGGGGCCACTTCAATCAATTCTTTAAAAAATAATTAGACCAACCATACAATACACTATACTTCTAACCATCCGATATCACACAAACTGGCAGCTTACAATAGCTTCGTACACCGCGCTATCAACACACCTATGAACCTAGAAGACTTTAACAACAAAATAACTACAATAAAACATATCGCAATATCCAATGGATACGATTCCATTTTAATAAATAAAATAATAACCAAACACAGAAAGAAATTCAGAAAACCAACTTCAATTATCGAAAAACCTAAATACATCCCTATGAAATTTAACTGAATTCTAGATCGTCCTATCAGCAACATTTTCCGCATGGATATAAAATCGCTGATCAAGCTTCAAATAATTTGAGCAATTTTCTACAAACCAAGCCAAATAATACCAAAGAAAAATTTACAAATAGTGGAATATATAAGCTATCTTGTGATGACTGTGATAAAATATATATAGGCCAATCAGGACGCTCATTCAAAACCAGATTCAAGGAACATATCCCTAGCCATAAAAAAACAGTAACAGACAGACAGAGCTCGAATTTCGCAGAACATTTAATTAATGAGAACCATAATTACACCAACATAAACACTAATTTACAAATTTTGCACAAAGTCAATAAAGGGACTACAATGAATATATTGGAAGAATTTCAGATATTTAAAGAGTACAAAAATAATCCAGATAACATGTTGAACGACAAGTTGAACTTCTCTTCCAACCCTATATACGACATAATCGCCAAAGTCAAGCAAACATAACAAAACAAATAGATCCACCATTCGTTCAAACTTTCAACTTAATTATCAGAACTTACTGATAACCTCTGTCCACATCTAGTGTCCTACCTGCAGCTGGACATGAATGACGTAATAATGTGGCAACAAACATTTTTATTAAATTTATACGACGAGTTTTACTCCGATTTTGTGTGTGTTAGTGTTATGTGTTTGTGTATGTGTTAGTACAAGCCTGACGAAGCCGACAGTGTTCGGCAAAACAGTGCTGTAGCTATATTCTACAATTACGGACTGAAGACAACTAATACAAGGTAATTATAACGATATAATAAACAGTCCAGGCAACACAATAAACTCTATATAAAAAATATTTTGTAAGTTAAAAAATAATAATATATGAATTTTTTCTTTAAATTTGTTAAAATGTATTATTTACTCTTATTTTAAACAGGTTACTATAATTTATTCACTTTAAAAACAAAAACTTATTAACCCTCAAAGTGGCAGACTACAGTCTCTCGGGCGCAAATGCAACCCGCTCGAACTTTAGTGAGAATTTGCATAATCGATAATTTAATCCACTTAAAATCATCAAATCGTAATAAAACTGGCACCATTGGAAAGGAAATGAATTAAACTGTAACTTTTGTATTTACAACTTTTTTGTAAAACGTATATTAACATACGTAATCATCGTTTTAAAATATGCATATTGGGCTACAGCTATTTCCGCGCGCGAATCTGCATACAACTGTTCTGTTATTTCCCACTTCTTCAACGTTCAAGCCCACCTACAGACGTATTTATATCGAGATTATAAAGCTACCATTGGATTCGTCAAGATTTTATCTTTCTAATGGTGCCTTTCAATTAGATGTAACTATTTTACAGGATTTATTCAAACGATTTCTGTAAACCCTTGCGATTGGACAGTTTTTCAACCAATGAAACAGCCCATTTGTCAACCGATATAACGCCTACTATATCACATGTTTTGACAGATTGCTTTACACCATTTTGTAGAGAAAAGATTGACCTTTCTAACGGTGGGAATTGAACTAGAAATAACCAGTTTTTTGTTTGTCTAGATGGCAATGAAAAGTACATAATTAGGGCATTCTAGTGAGACCGTCTGGCGCATGGGTTCCCACTGTATTCAAATGACCCTTCCTGCCCGTAGTATATCGACCGACGACGTTTCATTAGATTATGTCATTTTGTTATTCAAATAAAGATAACTCAAACACTTTTGTGAACTAAGGAAAGATAAGTATACCGTTCTTTTTTTTTATTTATCCTCTACACTTTGTTATAATAACATTTCTTTTTTGGGCAAAGCATATATTAGTAAATTAAGTTTCAATCTAGGCCCAGTTTTGTTAGCGTCGTGTATCTGGAACATAAAAACTGTGTTTTCAAAATAAGAAATTTGAAATTGATAAACGTATTTATACAGTTCTATTTAGAACTAAATTACGAAACTTTTTACGCTTACGAAAAAATACAAAAAATGTTTACTACTTGTTATGTAGGCCTAAAGTTGAACTTTTTCCTTTCGTTACTGAACATTTTTTGTTTCTTGAGCTAATAAATTTTACAATTTCAAAAGAAACAAATTTTTAGTGGCATATTTGAATTCTTTGAAGTTTCTTTTACAAAAAGCACTTTTGGATTGGGGTTCATTTACTATTTTTGGCGAATTTTTAAAAATATGCTTGCAAAACGCTATAAACGGGCTTTTTAATTTTAGCTTTAACCATGCCAGTTCTAGGGTTAAAAAAATAAACTAACCTCAAATCTGTAGTTTGTTTATTTCCATTGTTTACATCCACATATTATTCACCTCTATGCTCTGTGGCGACCATCTATGCACGCCTAATTTGCATCACAGATGCTATGTTAGTAACTTTTATTAAGATTCATTTTGTTTGGTACCAAGTCACTGTTGTTTAATTAACAATAAGTTACCTTATGTGGTTCCGCCACGCAGGGGCGCAGAAAACGTTTTAGCACACGAAATTTCCCCAGAACACACTTTTTTCACTAAAAATTTCCCCAAAATTGATCGCTATTCACTACAGATGCCCCCGGACATTAACACAGTTTGTTTATCTATTTTAATATATTTATTGACATGTTTTAATAATAATTATTATATTTAAATAAATATAATTATTTATAAATTCCAATATAAATCTTCAAAAAAAATAATAATAGCATTATTTTTACTTAATTAACTACGGTGAAATTAAATATCTAAGGTAAAATATCGTCAGATGGTCCCAAAAGGTTTAAAACAAAAAATCAAGATATCCCCACACTACAGTGCGTTGCGATTATGCAAGCCAACTACAGTAAAGTATCCCACATTGTCCCTAAGCTTGGAATCGAAAGGGGACACCAGACACACCCTTTTGCCAGCTTCGCAGCACGCCTTTGATGTTCGGTGAACGCTGCGAGCGGCTACAAATTAGGCCTTTTACAGAAGCCTTTTATTGAAGCCGAGTATCATTCAGTAGATTTTCTCGCTTTCCTAGCAGTCGCAATTGCAACGTAGTGACACTGGCCGGGACACCGAGCTAGACTGAAAAACGCAGGCAGAAACCGCTTGAAGTAGCGGGAGGCAGGACTGCTCAAAATCGCTCGGCCGAGCCCGGCATCCTATTTGAAAGCTCCCATTGAAATACTGCGTAATCAGTGGTCAAGCAATTTTCACCCGGCCTGGCTTTGGTGTGAAACCAGCCTAAGAGATCAATGATTCAGAGTCGAGGCGGCCGAAAAGTTTAAAAACTTGCGATGCTTAAACTTTTATATTATTAACTTTTTCGGAATGAGGTTTTGCTTGAGGTTTTTCGGCAATTTAGCGTCTGTTTTTGTGTGTTGTGTTCTAGTGATAAGCTTTGCTTGCGTTTAATTGTTCTTGTATAAAAAAAGTAATTTCTTGCTATAACACATATAATTTGTTTAGGTTTACAGTCTTATACCGAGGATTTAAATTTCTGATAAAGGCTATTCACTAAATAAGAGACATTTTGGCAAGTTTTTGCTTAAAATAGTATGTGTCTCTAAAATTTGCTATGTGCTATATACAAGTACAAAAATAGTCACAAATTGATGTGTACTTTTCTAATAAAAGTAAGATAATTATCTGACCCTTAAACTCGCCAAAGATAAGTATAATAGGAGTTTTAGAAGTGAAAATTTCAAAAAATTTACGTCGGAATATTTTTCTACAGTTCTGACTACCATCTATGCAATGAAAAAGGAAACAAATGAGTTATCACATCGTAAGCATTTTACTGATAAAGACTGATTTCGAATTTTGGTAAAAAAAATTAAAAACATCAGTAATACCCATGCATTAAGTATCGTTGTATAATTTGGTTTAATGTGATTTAATTCTTATCGCTTGAATAATATCATTTTTATGAAACTAATCAAATTTGCATATCGGTATCGTAATAATTATTTAAGTAATACCTAACGAAAGTATTTGAACGGCAGTCAAGAATCAGGAAACTTCCATTCATCAACAGACACAAAAATATCGTATCGGCGGCTCGACTGTACAATATTTTGTGCGGTGAAAATTAAATAGGAACCCTGTCCGACTTGCAGCTTTCAGGAGAGAGCAGAAAACACACTTTGTGAGTGTGTGTGTGTTGGTGTGTATGTATATGTATCGTACAAACTGATTAGGCCGACCTTTGTTCCCATTGATATACTATCTATTTTCCCCCAAAATAATTACATTTTCCTTATTTTTTTTTTATTTTTCCCCGGCTAAAATTTCCCCAGCTCAGTCCCAATTTCTCCTGAACCTCGTTCAGGCGATCGGACATATTCTGCAGGCCTGCTTTTACAGTATAAATTCATTGCAGTAGATTTTCTAAACCCTAAATTTGTCTACCCAGCTACTTGTTGATATAAATTTGCTCCATCTTCAGAGTGTTTCACTCAATAAGAGTTTGTCAATACATTCAAATTTAAAGACATAGACACACATAAAACATTTACACAAACACATAAAACAACGCGACACACACTGTGGGCACTACTTCAATGCCGTCGGACAACTCATTTATTCAATCAAAATAAAAATATTTCATAAGTTAAAAAATAATAATATGTTAAGATAAAGATTTGTCCGATGGCATTGAAGCAGTGCCCACAGTGTGTGTCGTGTTGTTTTATGTGTTTGTGTAAATTTTTTATAATGTGTGTCTATGTCTTTAATTTTTAATGTATTGACGAACACTCTGAAGATGGAGCAAAAGCTTTGATATTACAACACTCACGTGTTATAAATATTTTAAAACATTTTAATTTGATTCTACCTTTTGAAAAGAGCTTACTTTTTGGTATATCTCTTACTTATTATCTTATTATCTCTTAATTTATCTTATATCTTACTTTATTCATAATTCTAATAATAACTTCTTTTAGTGAACAAAGATAGCTTTATTAACACAATTATGTTCTTACAGCTTTACTGTTGGTAGCTTTTCTAGAGCACATATTACAAAAATTAGCAATTGTATTATCTTATACTTTGTAAATAATTATAACTCTTTACTCTCGGGTCTTCGGATTCTGGCTTTTATTAAATGTGCAATATTATTTAGCAATTTCAATTCTAAACAAGGTAAATAGTACTATTAAATAGGCTTCTTATTTTAACAATACAGACACAGTTAATCACAAAAGAAATGTTTATACAGTTAATATAATATGTTCAAGATAATTAAAAATATTAAAAAATTCATTAGGAAATGTTTAAATTGAATTTGCAAAGTCTGTTTGAAAGTTTATTCTCAACATTACCTATAATTGCCTTCCACTAAAATCAATATTTCTTATTGCATGTTAGTTCATTTTAATAGAATGCCAGGGCTGGATTTAGCATGGGGCAAAGTGGGCCCGTGCCCATAGCGGCAAATTTTTAGGAGCGGCAAAACGGCAAAAAAAAAAAACTGGAATTTGGGAAATAATATTACAGTACTATGTTTTAGAACAAAACTAAAACTCCATTCTAGTTTTACAACATGAGCGTCTGAGATAGATGTAGTCATGAATGAGCTAATGCCAAGTTATTCGTTTGACTCAAACTAAATGTACACTGACGTGTTTGTGAGTGTGTGAGACAGATGCGACCGCTCCTTCGGCTAACACCGAGAAAGGCGAGAAATCTCAGTTGTCTGTTTTGTCATTCGTTCAGTTCAGTCTTATTGTTGTTTGCGTTTCACCATGATCACTTTTTCACTGTTCTTGTGCTGCAGCACAACCAGGGCTCTATAACAAGGGCTATACCATTTTGATCATTTACTGTGACCCAGTATCGATCGCCTATGACTTCACCATGCTGACACGGACCAGCTGGTAATATTTCAGTAATGTGAGCGCAGTCGTTTATTCGCTGTTGTAACTCGATGGAAAAGCTTCAGTAAAATAAAATTGAGATATTCTTAATGTACATAAACTACGGATTCTAACAGTATAAAAAACTTTTATTTTAACAGGTATTTCGAATTTTAATAATTGAAAATATTTGAGAATTATCACAGACTGACATGGAAAAGTTACTAAGCGAGGAAATTTTTTATTTTTGGGTTATAAACAAACTTCCAGCGGGAAAGTTGTAGCCAATGAATTGATCTAAACTATCCAATTCACCGATTTGTGATAAAATGATTACATCATTATGAAATTGTTTTTTAAATGAGCGCGAGGAGGTGCATTGCTGCCACTCCCGAAGTACAGTTGTAGTAACTTTTCCATGTCAGTCTGTAATAATTCTCAAATATTTTCAATTATTAAAATTCAAAATAATTGTTAAAATAAAAGTTTTTTATACTGTTAGAATCCCGTACTTTATGTAGATTAAGAATATCTAAGTTTTATTTTACTGAAGCTTTTCCGTCGAGTTACAACAGCGAGTAAACGACTGCGCGCACAAGGAGTCCACTGCTCTAGAATTGCAGTTATCAGCACAGTGACGTCAGAGTGAAACTGGCGGCACAGTGCCAAGATCAAAGAAACGGTTTAGCCCTTGTTATAGAGCCTTGAGCACAACTCTTCAGTGCGATTCGTTCAATGTAAAACTGATTTACCGTACTTTTGTTTTTAAAGTTTCAAACGTAGTAGCCTATAGTAGTGTAGTGCAGTATGTTTTATAGAAGAGTGTTTTCAAACTCAACATGGATGGACGTAATTGTTTAAACTGAATAATGTATAATAAACTTGAAATACGTGATTTGAAATTGATGTGCCTTTTATTATTTTTTTGCAAAACCACTTCTGAATTTCACCTTGTAAAAATTACGTAATAACTTAATAAAATTTGTAAAAGTAAAATTAGATTTATCCTCCTTACCTTCTGTTGGAATAATCATGCAGATATATTAATAAAAATTGAGTATAATATTTCTCTAAAGATGAAAAACTTATTTGTTTGTAATTAAAACTACATATATTATATGTTGTTTTAATAACGCTTTATAAAATCTCAAATTGTTACTGTTAAATAATAACGCCGACTGTAATCAAATTGTTACAATTTATCGTTGCGTGTAAATAGGACATTGTAGCGCGATTTATTGGAATTGGATTTTATGGTTGGAGCTGACCGGCTTCAATTTCTGCGAATCGTAACGATAAATTGGAACGTGTAATCAGTAGCGCCCATTTATCGCTACGATTTGACTCAGTTTGCAAGGGCCGTTCACCGGAAAGGTTGTCGCACTAGCTCGTTGATTTCGTTTTACGTATTTTTTTTACCTTGGGTTGTTTTTATTCAATTGATAGCAAGGCAGCTCAAACTCCTCGAGAGTTCTTGACTGAATTTATTGAACTATATTAAATATAGTTTAGATTAAATGTTAGGGGGCAGTTTTTAGCCAGGCAACGAGAGAGTGTGTGATTTCCTGGTAATACTTTCTTTTTTATGTTTGATTTACTCCAATTAATTTTATGTAATATGAATATTTTCATGTTGTATAAAATAATTTCTTTATTACTGGTCTTTTACATTCATCGAGGCACTGAAGTTTGTGGTTGTTTTTAGTTTTGTAATTTAAATTTAAAGTTTTTCTTTGTTATTAAAAATTAAAGTTATTTCATTAAAAATTTGCGTAGTTTTATAGATATGTATTGTATGTAAAGTATGTATAGTATCTATTGTGTGTATATGTGTGTGTATGTATGGATGTAGGCATGTGTATGTATGTAGGCATGTGTATGAATGTGTGTATTTCGCGGATATTTTATTTATGATTTACCTATTTTATTTGTAGCATGAGCCATGTTAGTTTATATTATTCTTTATATTTATAATTTTGTTATATTCATAATTTTGTTATTATTGTCTTTATTATAATTTTGTTATAAATTTTGTAATTATGTATGTATTTTGTTGATGGGTTCAGTAGAAGGGGCTTCATAGCCTCGACTGCGCCCAAATAAAGGCGATAAACAAACAAACAAACTATATCGGAGTTTTACCTGCTTGTGGCTCATTAAGGGCAAAGAATACTCCGACAAGAATAAAAAAGACCTTGCGCACATAGCGCTCGTTCAAAAAACAAGGAGTTTGATCCGTTGGCAGACAGAAACACTGTTGTTAAAAAAATTAATGCATTGCGTACGGTTTATAAGAAAGAACTATCAAAAGTTAAATATTCGTCAATGGAGATTGGACAAGAAATCAGTGCATGTAAACAGTACTCACACTTTCGATTTATTGTTAAACGATTTAAATTGTATTGAAAACTTGAAGTGAATAATTGTAAACAGACAGCCATTTTAAGTCGGAGTATTATAAAAATGGCTCCACAACGTAGGCATTAAGAAAAAGAATTTCATTAATATTATAAAATGGCGCCACAACGCTCAGGCTATGAATAATTTTTTGAATTATTAAAATAACTCGAAAAACCATACAACAATATTAACTACACTTAGTATAAGCATACTACTTAAATAATTTATTTTTTTTTTTTAAATTATTATTGATGCATGTGTTAGTATTTAAGTTGTGTAATTAGGCCTAGAATATTAGTATATAAAAAATATGTGTGTTAGAATACTGAAGTGAATACCATAAACCACAAACAATTCTATAGTAGTAATAATAATAAATCTCCTTTAACTAAATAATTAAAATGAACCCATCTCAAGAAAAGGAAACACCTAAACATAACTTAAGAAAAACCATTAAACCAAGTGAGAAGGCTAAAGAAGGGCAACTTAAACCTTTAAGACCACCTACCTTAACTGAAGTTGAAGAAAATTTCAACCCACAGGAATCCAATATGGAGACACCTGATATAAATACTAATATAGAAACAGAGACAACTGTAGGCCTAAACCAACCAACACTTTTGGATGGAACAAATGACAATGCTGATTCAGAATTTACAACTAAATATTGACCAGAAATTTAAAGAAAATGAACAAACACTTAAATCCAATTTAAATCTAACATTAGAAGCAAAACTTAAAGAAAATGAACAAACAATTAAAACCAATTTAGACCGAACCTTAGAATTTAAATTTCAACAAAATGAACAGAATTGAGAGTTAAAATTTAGACAAAATTAAGTAGAAAACCAAACCTTTATTAGTACAGTAGAGCATCAATAATCCGGACGTCAAACATCAGGACCGTCAATAATCCGGATTCAATTCAGGCGAAAAAAAAAGAAAAGAAAACAAGTTGACGTGAATACTGTACAAACATAAAAATTTTTGTCAAACAAAAGCATTGATGCGACAGACTGGGCTGGGTCGTCTTACTGCCACAAAACAATGCAAGGGTATTCTGCTCATAGTAGGGTAGGAGGGAGGGGTAAACAACAAGCCTGACTATGTACCTGAAAACTTGCCGCTTCCTGTGATTTCTTTGTTAGTTGCGTCTCTTGACTACATACGCTGTTACTACACCTGTACTGTATTGTTTTCTGTGCTTATTAAATTGTACTTTAACTTCTATCGCCAATCGTTTGCGTTACTTACTAAAGCGAACCACTTCTGTAGTTCAAAAATCAATAATAGACTTATTTAAAAGCTATAGCAATGTATGAACTGTTTAGTATTCTGTAAGTACATATATACTGTATTGTACATTACATATTACTGTAGCCTATGTATGTATATTCTATCATTTAAATACATTATAAGTTCATATTAATTAATGGTTTTATTTATCTGCTTCAATTATTTAACCACTAAAGTGAATTATTAACAGTTTTATCAAGTTTTATTTTTGATATGAACTTAAACGAATTTTTTTTTCTTTTCGAAAATCCGGACATTTTGATAATCCGGACAGGGTCCGGTCACAATTAATCCGGATTATCGACTCTCTACTGTAATAATTTCAAAGAAATACAAAGCGAATTAGAGGAGGTTAGAGATTGTCTAACCAGCCAGATAATTAGAGTAGAAACCCAATTTACAGGTAAATTAGTAGAAGTAGAACAGGCAATTGAAATTAACAGTAGGAAAATTGAAAGCATAGAAACAAGACTAGATGAGACTATAAATAGTAAAATTTTAAATGAGTCTTTAAATAAACAAGAGTACACATTAGACAGTAAATTAAAGGAAAATAAAATTAGTCTAATTAAAGAAGTACACAGTATGATAGCCGACCTACCCAAAAGTAATACAGAAAGCCAATTACCGACACCAATTAATGTAATTTTTAGCGCAGCCAACCATGATGGCAACAACCCAATCATTCATACCTTCCTTATTTCAATGGTAGACAAACCAATCCTAATGAGTACTTGTTCCGAATGACTCGTTATAACGAACGGTTAACTAACAGAAAAGTCAACCAAATAGGAGACGACCAAGACTGTCTATTCGACATTATTGAAAGCAGCCTTGAAGAAACCGCAGCCAGGTGGTGGTAACTAATTAAGGGCGACATATCAAATTTCCAACAATTTAGCACAGAATTTCTGGCTAAATTCTGGAATCGTGACGTACAGAGAGGAACTAGACAGAAATTAGAATTTGAGCAGTATAGGCCAGGAGGAAAATGGTCAAGGAGTAAATATTTCATAGATAGGGTTTTAACTATGAAATCCATGATACCACAGCCAAAGGAAGAAGACATTATTGCAGCGCTCGTTGAACACTTTGACCAGGGGATACAGGACGCTCAGCGTTTCCAGAATATCGTCATTATCAAAGAATTTGGCGATCTTCTGAAAAGAGAAGATACCGAGGAGGCCAATGCGGAAATACGAAGGCAAAACTACACAAACCCAAGAGGAGGATCTGCAAATCAACCTAACCGATCCAGTCAACAGTACCATCAGAACAGCTACCAAAACCAACACAGAAATCAACAATTCAAACCTTCTTCCAACCAGAACAACAAATACAGAACTCCTAGAGACCACCCATACCGCAGCCAACCTGGATATCAACAACAGCCTCGACCAAATTACTACCAAAATGGATCTCCAAACCAACACAACCACACAAGATATGGCCATCAGCAATCCAGACCGTACGAGGGACAGCCAGGACCCACACAAAGTAACTTTCGATTCACAACTCAACATAATTCAAGACCTAATTACCAGAATAACGGAAATAATACATACCAGGAGAGGAGACAGAACGCCTACCCAACACCGGAGCAACAAAGACTCTGCCAACTAATTGCTACAACCACAAAACCAGACGCAACGAACGGAAATGAACCAGCTACGGAGAACAGGGCCGACCAACCAGCGTTAAACTCCAAAGCACTGGTTTAGGAATTTCATCACAAGAAAACCAAGGTTGTACAGGTGAAGCAGAGAGATGTATATCGACCAACACTTCGCTACTTATGCCAGTGCCTATAGACATACAAATTCGGAAATATGCCTACCAACATAAATAATGCCAATAATACAAAATTTCTTTATTGCGATAGGGACTTCCTTTTAACAGAAGATAACGAAGACCAGATACCACAAATTAATAAACAACCGATGTCCGGAAATAAATATAATTTTAAACGGAATATCTACAAATACCTTGATAGATATAGGTAGTACAATCTCTTGTATTTCTGAAAATTGGTTTCAGAACAACAAAACCAAGTTAGGGCACTATGAACAATTACCTGTAAGTAATACATACACAACAACAGCTCTAAACAACAAATCAAAGACGGTTTCACAGATAATATTATTACAAGCTAACATACTAGGACTTGAGTTTGACATGCAATGCATTATAGTGCCACATTTGATAAAAGATTGTATTATGGGAATGGATAAGATAAGAGATTTGAGAATGCACATAAACTTTGATGATAGTGAATTAATACTCATAAATAGAGAAAACCTAACATTAAAAATGAAGTTTGGAAATGAGATAAACGAATCAGCGAAATGCAGAATATTATATTATAATGAAGACACATATGAAGTAAATCAAGATAATCAAACTCACTATAATAAAATTAATAATAATATAGACCTCAGTGAAATTAGTGACATGTTTAGAGATAATAATAAACTTAACCCAGTAGAGAAAACCAAAATTATTAACCTAACACTAAAATTTCAAAGTATCTTTTCGGAAAAACTTGTCAGACGTTGTAATGTGTATCCAACAAATTATTCATGATTTATGTTGGACCACTAAATATATTAATAGGCAAGGCAATCTACACTCTCTTTGATGAAGACGGAAAAACTTATGGTAAATATCATATCTCCCTGTTAAGACCATACATTGAAGCTAAAGCTGTACAGACCACCAATTACGACGAACAACCATAAGAGTTTACACACCAGATATCAACCAGAATGCTATATTGAAAATGTAACCTTATTTCAAAATACGTATGTTGATAAACAATGAACCCAGTGTTAACCATAACCTATATTATGTTACCAATATATACTGTGTTTCAATAGTGAATCTATGTAAGTATTGTAAAAACTATGATTCTATTAATTAAGTGTTACTGTAATAGTGTTTCCCCATAAATAATAACAATGTTTCCCTAAATAATGTTCCCTACAAACTTAGTTAATGTGTATATTATGTGAAGAAAACTCAGTGTTTAACCATTTCAAGAGACCTTTGATTTCATATCCAGTGTTCCATGATCAACGAATCTGTAACATATGACTTTTAAACAAAATGGCAAACCAGATGATCATATCATACTATTATTAAGTTAATGTGTTCCCCGACCAAACAAAAACTATAACCTTACGATGAACTATGCAAGTCCCCAAATCCCTTTTATATACATAAACAGTGTCTATAAACGATTAACTTGTATTTCTAATTGTATGTGTGTTAATCTTAAGAACTTTCTTTCAACCATTATTTCCATTGTTATTGTTTCATTATTTTTTTTTGTTATTATTAAGAATTTGTGTCATGTTAGACAAACCTATTGTTACTACTTGTTATTGTTTATAAGATGTGATTTCGTCCATTTAAAATAATTTTGCTACAACAGGCTCCGCAAAATCAAATTAAAGGGCATTTGTAATGTACCAAATCCCGTCTTAATACAAAAAATTAAATAGCCTATTAGTCAAAGACAGATGTGCCGATGTAAACAAATCTCAGAGCCTAACCTATTGTGAACAACCATTTAGCAAAACCTAGTAAAGTATTTAGAAATTGTCAACTACATTTTATAAGAACACAATTTAACAAAACAAATTAAACTAGAAACAATATTTAATCAGAAACAATATGTATATAAATTAAGAAATAGAAAAAAGTGTATTATCAAACCTGACAGTATAACAACTTAGCCTAGGAACTAAATTAGTCAAAAAAGAAGTCGATACTTCACTAACACAAACTTACTTACTATTATATAACACTACTCAAACACATTATATATTTATTTCTGTAATTATTCTTTATTGTAATCCAAAGCATTGAAATCGAATAATCCTGTATTGAAAACTTGAAGTGAATAATTGTTAACAGACAGCCATTTTAAGTCGGCACTACGTGAACCAGAAAGGTGTATGTAAATTAAATAAAGAGTTAAAATTAAAATGTATATTTAGATATAGACCTCAATTCATAACCAAATTTCTGCAATGTAAATTAAAATTAAGAAGATTATTTATAAACTGAATTAGATATATTGATAACTACTTATTAGAATAATTATTGTCTTAATATCAACTGAACACAAAAACAGTACACTACCCATATCAAATCCATACCAGAGTTATTTTAATAAACGGGACTATTTATATTAACCTATGTAAATAATATTTTGTCATCGCACGAATGTTCAATAATTTATAATAATGGAAATAGAAAAACGATACTTAAAATAAAACTACAAGTTTAAAATATGCGATCATAGTAAATTCAGTCAGATATATTACAACAATTTACGACACCATACCATTAAAGAAAGCAGCTGTGTGTGACATAACCACCTACAAGTTACATGAGGACCAATAGGAGACCAGCATCAACCATAATGCAACAACAGACCTTACACTCTGGAAACGACGCTAAAAGACCAAAATCGGAAGAAGAAACCAACGCTTGGCGTGGGTGAAAAAGGAGCGTCACTTTCAAAGAAGTAACATTGTCCCAATTTCTCACCGTTTATTTCAAAGTGTTTTTAAATATAAAAGTGTGGTAAAATCAGTGTAAATATTATCCTACAGAAATTGGTATCTTCTGTATATCAAATACTTATAGACTTTGGACAATTTAAACATTAAAAACTTTCAAATAAACTTTGCATAAATTCAAAAAGGACGCCAACTTTATACGATTTTTCTAACTTCATTTTAACTTCATTATTGCGTCAATTTCAAACAATATTATTCACAGCAGCCGAGTGCCCGACCCGAGAATATAATTGAACCAATTTATTATAATTTATAAAATAGATATGGACATTTAAACAATTAACTTGTATTAGCCTATATTTTACATAGAACATAGCCGAAGGCAAAGTAGTTTATATACAACAAATAACTTTTGAGCACTTACAAAATGAATGATTTTATTAATTAACCAAATTTTCAATTGTTTCACAAAAAAAATTATTATTTTTCTATTCTTTGTAAAACTAACTTATTTGTGTTTAATTGCTTGTATAAAATGAGAAAGTATAAACTGGCTTGAATTAAGTAGAGTCGGGGTTATTCTATCTTATCAAAGTTAACAATTTTATTATATATCCCATTTACACAAGGTAAGTTTAGATTTAATTTAGTTGTTTAATATTCTATGATTACAAAGTTATTTTTATTTCCATAATGTTATTTCTTTTATGCCTATGTAAATTTTGAGGTTATTTGACAATTTTGTGAATCTTACATTTCACTGTTCTTTTTAAATAAAATCCAGAATCCTGTCTCAATATATATATAAATATAACTCAACCCCTTGATCACTATTTATGGCCTAAAATGTTACAAAACGCGTTAGGAAAAAAAAGAAGAAAGAAGTCACGTGGCGGAACCATATTAGGTAACTTATTTTTAATTATGTTAGTAACTTCTATGGTGCAACTTTGGCGGCAATCGCACACAATGCGCGCAAGCCTAACCCTAGATGATTCCATCTTGTTTCATCTGCATATCTTATAATTAATCATATAAATTTACTATTTATTTTTTTTTTAAACTCTTATTCGTGGACCGTGGTTCGTCTGACTGAAATAGTTTTTACTAGGCTGAATTGTGGTGATAAACGAAAGTTAAGACATTGTGGTGAAAAACTTTAGGCTTTTACTCACACATTGCTATGAACATCAAAATGATAAATGATAACATGAAAATGATAAATTACACACAAAATAGAGAATCATCAATTGATTTTTACAACTATTTATATTTTGTAACTAAAAGTGACGCTATTATATCAAATTATACTTTAGATTTCAAAACTTTAAAATCAGACCAAAAAGATTAAATACACAAAAAAAAGTGAAGTTAGTTCATTTATCAAAATTCTATCTAAACGTTCAATTTAAAAGAGTTTTATTTAAATTTAGGTTCTAATACTTGCGTATTTTTACGAAGGGCCCAAATAACACTGTCCGTTATTCACAAAACACTTTTAATCGATTGCATAATTCACAAATGTTGACCTCGTGGTTTCAAGATCTTTATCAACTCCAATCCTCACAACTAATTGACGAAAATCATTAGTTATACAAAATCATTAAAAATACAAAGTTTTTACAATTGCTTTTGGACCTCCACATGTAGATAAACCAATAGTCGCAATCACTCCTTGCTGAATCTGCTCCACCGGAATTCTTTCCCAAATTTTCATATCCGATCTAGCAAACACTGCTGAAAACTGTTAATATTATTTTTTTTTATTTTTGCTTGTTTGTAGATGTTTACCTGTGCATTATTATGGTTATAAATGTGAATTTTCTATTTTTTGTTTTTATCAATTATATTTGATTACTGTATTTTTTGTGACTCTATTTTGTTCTTTCACTAATTCTTAATTTGACATTATATATGTATATATTACATATTTATGAGATTTATGTCTGCTGTTATTATTTTATTTATTTATTTAATCCTTACATATTATGCCTAGTTTTTATTATGGCATTTCCCTCGTTCTCAGTGGTCGCACATGTTACAAGTTACTTCCGGTTGTATGTGGGTAACACCGTCGTCCGAGCGACTAAGATAACTAACGAGTGTATCAAATCAGACTTAAAATGTGGTTGGTAGACTGCAAACACCGGCCATTAAAAATACATATACACAAATTTTAATGACACCCCAAAATGTGTTCTGGAAAACTTAATCGGTGCTCATTTACTACTCCCGACTTTAGATCTCACCATAATCTTTCCTATGGAAATTTCACAACCACTTATGTGTCTATGATGAATAGATCGCAAAATATACAACTTTGTCCTTATTGTTTCAGGTTCTGAACAGAATTGAGGGAAATGTCAGATGTATAACGTCATTACTGTATCGATATTATAATATTGTAGTTATACAGTTTGTAAATAAAAGTCATGTAAGTAATATAAACAATTTATAAGTTTGTATTTTATATAAACAAAATAAGCTCTGTACATTTTCGACAGTTATTAATTAATTGTAATAAGCTGTGAATATTGTAATCAGAATACAATAGATTGAAAAGTTTATCTCGCTAGATTTGTTTATTTAGTACGGTAATAAATAATTTTTAGTTTTATTTGCTCTTAACAAAAATGTAATTAATATTTCTAACATAAATTTGTAAAAATATACTGTTCACTATTTTTCTGTTAGGCCTACGTTCTTACAGATTACATTATGACAATTTTATTAGTGAAAAAACTGTTTTGAATCACCAATTCTTTTTGGTTTTTGTTAGACTATAAGCTAAATAATGCAGAATCCTGATCTATAGTTTGTTTACACCTCAAAGGCAATAATTTTATTATGTCAGTCACACCTCTCTTACTACCCATAATTTAATCCCTCTATTATGAGAGCACAAAGGTCTCATTTAATGTGCAGGTGTTGCAGTAACTACTGGAATTATACTACTGATAAAAAAATAATTTCTTTTAGTACAATACTAAAGCTAATGAAAACACGAAAAATACAATAAAAACTACTGCATAAAATTTAGTAGAGCATATAAACCCTTCAGAGTGTCATATCTCTCTAAACACTCACCAGGAGTGTTGTTCATGCTTCCTAGTACAAGTTTTGCAGAAAAACTTTCTTTCTCTTCTTCCTCCTTGCACTTTTCTCTTGCTACAGACTGCATAGTCTTTTGGTATGACATTTTCAAACAGGAAAATAAAATGTGGCTGTTTGTTTAACCGTTGATCCATATCACTTGATGAAGGCCGAGTTTTTTGCGTCTGGATTCCTAACTTCGCCACATTAACTGAAATATTAGACTTTTTCCATAGGCTCTTTGTTCAACATGCCCCTTTTCACTGACAAAAAGCAAGTATAAATTGACAATGCAAAACAACCAACAAAGTAGTTTCCGCCGCCACTTTAAAGATTTGAGAGTGAAGCTGTAGCTTGCGATGTAATGATCCGCAAAATCAACTCCACCCATATACTTCTTATATTCAAATATAACTTGATTTCTGTATTTCTTCCTGAGTGGTTCCTTTGGATTTCTTCTATTCCTTCACGGCTATTTCCAATGACAGTGGTTAGCATCAGACTATCAGGTTGATCAGGTTAGCATCTCTTGTCTGGCTATACTAGGCAGTGAACGTCTTTGCTATGTATGAATGACGCTGCATTGTTTTCATCTAACTCCACAGTCTTGTTCTTTTCTTATTTCTTACTGCATGAGGTAAACAATCTCTATCTCCTTGGATGCTACCAGTAAGATGTACATTCAGCTTTTTTAGCTTCAAACCCAACTCCAGGCTAGTGTAAAATCCGTCATTAAACAGTGAAAATCCACAGTAAGTGTAAACAGTGAAAATCCACAGTTAAGAACTTTTTCAACTAACTTTTAGTCTATCCAAAATAGACCAAAAAAGTGGTCTTTTGCAAAAATGCAATTAGAACAGAAAATGGAGTCTTAAATACACTATTAAAAATAAAATACCAAAAGTCCAATACGGTCACATCTGCTAAAAAATTGTATTCAAGGTCAAAGGTAAAAAAATATAGTTTTTTTTTAAATTTTTGTCATAAATGGTAAGTTTTATTATAAAACTAGGTCAGACAAAAGTTGTAGGTCATGCAATTTTCTACAAAAATTGTTCTTATACTTCGTTTCTTACGAATCACCATTCCTGGGACATCACGAAAATACTAATATGCACTCTTACATGGCCTGCGTCATCGGACGTTTAATAATGTGAGAAGTATTTATTTGTGAAGATCACACAATAAATATACGTTTGAATTATATGATTCTGAATGAATACACACTCAGTCCCTAATTCAGTTTGCCTAAATAACCTTGAGCAATTTTTTTCTGCTACTCCATTATCGAGTTCCGACGGTCATGAAAGGTTCAAAGAAAGGTCTGCCCTTTCCTTGAAGGTCGTAAATGAAAATGTTTCTTTAGACGTGCTTATTGATAATATTTTCATTTCAATTTGTGCTGTTGAATATATTTTTTTTAATTGTTGCAATTTTTCTTTAACTGAAAGTGAAATTGTTATGGTTGATCGTGGAATGAAGACTTTGATTGATTCAAGTGTTGAAAGAAATTATGTGTTTCTTGAATACCTGAAAGACAAGCAATTTCTGACAATCAATGTGCATTGTCGTAAAATGTACACTCGGAAGAGTAGTATTGCTGCATCTAAAAGACAGCACGAGATGAAATAAGTCGGTACATCTACTATTAATCCACCTCGTACTAGAGCGCGAGTAAGTGAGTTTAAAAAAATATTTCTAATTTTACGGCGGTGAAGCAAATGAAAATGTTGAAAAGAAAAAAGCGCAGAAAGTTTGGCATAAAATTTATCAAGTTGCAACCGTTGTGTTTAAAGATTCAATTCTGAAGATAGATTGGACTCAATCTGATGATGTAGCAAGTGCTATTATTGCATGCATTGAATATGAATATGATTTAGTTGCTGCTGAGACTAAGTACCATAATAATTTCTTTTTGAGACCCACCAATGGGAGTAAAATCGGCCGTCCTGAAGATGATTCTTTTACTTTGGCTGTGGAAGAAATATTTTCATACATTGAAAAAATTGATGATTGTCAGTTTTGATTGGAAGAATTAAAAATCCAGCTATAGATAATAGAACAATAATTAAGACAAAATTAAAGTCCAAGAATGGTAATAAAATTACTATAACTGAGAAACAAGGAAGTTAAATACTTATCTGCTTTATTGACAATAGGAATTATATTCTCAACAAAGCTTGGTATGACAGTAGAAAACATGATAAAAAAGAAGAACGATTAAGAATACTGAAAGCTGCGGCAGCAATGATTCAAGAGGATATTCAATCTACAGTATTTGACAATGATAATTACCTGCCTAGCCCGATGTTTGAGAATATTAACAGTGGTATTCTGGAGTCATTGACTTATTTTTTTAATTGTGCGCATATTTTGTAGGATACGACTTCTCCAATTTTTAGAATCGCGATATCTCAGGAAAAAAGTATGAAAAACGTATAACAGTTTTTGTAGAGAATTACATGATCTATAACTTCTTTTTGGCCTATTTTTACGACCACACTTACCATTTTTGAGAAAAAACAATATTTTTGATCTTGAATACAAGTTTTAGCAGACGAAGGTTCGGTGGGGACTTATGATATTTTATTTGTAATAGTGTGTTTAAGACCTGTGCAATTATCAGCGCTGTGCGAATTTTATGTCTATTTTGACTGGACTATTAATTTTGAACTAAGTTCAAAACAATCCTAGATGTATCAAGGTTTAAGTGTAGCCTAACTAATATGTTTGCTGTTTCCTGTCCATAGTAGGGCTTGAAAGTGTAAATGTAACCGCTCTTTGATAAAATAAACACTTTGAAGCCCCATTTGGTTGGCCTATCTTTGTCGTAGCTCTTAAATTTCATTCTTCTTTTGAAGCCTACTGTGCTCTCATCTACATACACATAGTAAGAGGAGATGTAATATTCTTTACATTTATTTTCTAGATAGAAGACTTTAATCTTTTGTTTATTTCCCCGAGATCTGTTGCGTGTGTTGTGAGTCGGAGGAGACATAAGAAGGACCCAAAAGAAAAGGAGGAAAAATGGTTGTTTACTCATCAGTAAAATATTTCTGCTCTTGGGATGTATGCCCATATTCATTATCATTATAAAAAAAGATTTCATTTTATCATTGGTTATGGAACAAATGACCAATTCAAATTGATTTTAGGGGGCTTAGGCCTAACTGTTTTTGTTGCTTTGGTTGATTTTTAGTTTTATTTGCAGGTTTAGCATAATAAATAAGAAAGTATTGTCGTAGATTTTTTCATCACTGATGCAAAGATTATACTAAGTACAATTGACTGTATCAAAATACATCACTTCAAACGGTAATGTCATGCAAAGTCATCGATAGTATTTAAAAAACCCGATGTCAACTGCTGCGATTAGAACCGGGAAATAGCCGCTGTCAGCTCATATAAGAGTCGAAAGGGTTAAAAGAAAATACAAAGAACTGTGTGTACTGAGAGTAAGGCTATTATTGACTGGGAAAGGAAAGATTAGATATTTTCCTAGGAGGATTATTAAAAATATAAACATCACAGATCAGTATTTCATGGTTTTTGTAATTAAAATGTTGGTGATTTTTCATGGAAATACACAAGTAGAACAAGAGTTTTCAATCAACTGTGAATGCTTAAGAAGAGTTGATCTTATTTCACAGAGAATTATATAACTTGCTGTAGTAAATGTTTGAGGCATCAAGAATTTAAAAATCAATAAGAAAATGTTAAGTTATGCAAGAAAAAAATAAGTACTTGAGCAAAAGAAATCAGAATTAGGAACTAAAGAAGTAAAATCAGTAACTTTGAAGTAAAATGTCTACACAGACTATGGTTGCATTAAATCGTTTCAAAACTTTAATGTTTGAGTACCAACATCGCAACCAATATAATATTCTTCTGCTAAGTGCTACACTCTATTGACTTTTAAATTAACTATTAATATAGTAAGCTAACAATTGGAAATAGTGCGAATAAAATCATGTTACCAGCTGTTTAAAACTAGGTTAGATTGATCTGTGTATATATACTGTTTGTTAGTAAACATGGCTGGTTTGTTGCAATGGTGTCCAGAATTCATTTTTGATGTTATCAGCATTTAAATTAAATGTTAAATTTGAATACTACAAATTTATCTTATCTTTAACATTTATAAATGAATTGAGTTTCACTGTGTGCCCCAAAAAAGTTAATAAATTGTTTTGCATAATTGTGAGACATCAATCCTCTAAATTGTTAATTTTCACTTTATTACAGATAAGTTTTAAACAGTAAAGCCCCTGCCCCACAAGACGATTTTGCTTGCTTCTACTGTAAACTGGAACTATATTGCCGCATTAAGTAGCCACGACTAGAATGTCATATGACCATTATTTACTGTTTACTCCGGTGTACCGTGTGGGCCTATAACTGCAATAATTTAAAGATAAATTTCTTTTCGTTTTTGTTAATATGATATGGTGGGGTAGGTAGCAGGTTTCTTTAACATTGTGTCTCTTCCAGCTTTGTGTGGACCTTCATTAGTTATGAAGTAGGTTGAATTTGATAATCATTTTATATTTCTGTTTTGTTGTTGATAATTATGCTAAAAGAATTATTGTTTTTAAATCAAGTATTATTTGTTTATTTTGTATTTACACAGGGTTCACGTGTAGACGTACAAGTTCTCGAATCTCTTCGAAGATCCTTTAAAAATTTATTAAAGTTGTTTCTTAGTTTTTCTTTTTTTATCTTTACGTGTCGGTTGTGTTTTTTTTGAATAGTGTTATTTTAAAGTGATAAAAATAAAGAAAAGGAAACAGTAACTTTACAACTTGTGGTTATTAGCAATAGTTCCTATAATAAACTCCACTGATAAAACCTTGTACCCCAGTGAAGTATTGACAGTGGACAATACAACTAATACTGGAAATAAATTACTTATTTTTAATTCATGGTACACCGGCACGAGTAGAACAGTCAAAAATCATACAGTTACCAAACTATGCATTGTTTGACCAGTTACTTTTATTATCTTTGATTTTTTCTTTCCTTCCACTGACATTCCATGGTAAGAAAATTTACAAAATAGGTAATAACATAATTGCAAGTCACCATGCATGCCAAGCAGCACAAAACGTCTCCTCATGGTTTACTGATTCAGTGGCAAGTTAAATCATCTCATGTGACAGAGGCTTAAGGCTAAACAGTACAAAAAAAGTTGTGTTTTTAGCCCAATAGATAGCAGCACTGTCGTGGCCAAATTAATTTTACTGATTACTCATTTATTTTTTATCCGATTTGAAAAAATAAAACTGTTTTGTAATCAGTATAAAGTTGTTAAAGGCGCTATGCTTTCTAATTTTCGAAAACATTTCTTAATAAATTTTTACAATTAATAACTTTTAAAATAAGTCAACATTTGACTAAAACAGGTAGTCATTTTTAGGGCAAAATTTTTTGAATAATTTTAAAGTTTATTTCAAACAAATCGGTTGAACGGTTTTGTCAGAAACGCGTTTTTAGTTCCAACGTTGTGTCACTCGTTGAACAGCTAACTGACACGCGCACGCACCGACGCGACGCGACGTAGCGCCTTCTCTCTCTCTCTCCTCACAGGCACATACAACCCATCCTCGCTGCTCGCAGCTCCCAGCTCTCAAACAACACACAGCCCAAGACGTTTATGATCCGTTTACGTTTTTGTGCGAAATGATGAAAACGAACAAATAAAGCAATGTAATTCAAATGCTCACCAATAGTTAAAGAGTGTATCTCCTCTGTTGATGTAAACATATTTATGTAGCCAATTTCATCTAACTTATGTTTAATTTAATTATAAGGTGTGTTAAACGTTTTTAATCTGTGTATTTAATTTAATGTGTCTACAACTGTTTAAAATTAATTAATTAAAATGAATTAATCCTGGGATCGAGACAAATAAATTTCACAATACAAAACTTGGTCTACTGTACTTTGTCGTCGTCTGACTGTCTGTATGTGTTTTTTACAAAACAATTCATATCTACCGAACGGATTGACCGATTGAGTTCAAACTTGACATGAAGTTGACCTAGCAATGATCTATTTAAAATAAATAATGCGTTTTAAAATGGCGACTGTTTCAAAATTTCAAACCCAAATCACCCAAAAACGGTACATTTTAACAAAAAAATGTCAAGACATCTTTTTTATAGCCCTTTTGATTTATCATCGGATAGTGTTACTGTAAAAACAATCGGATGACGGATAATAGTTATGTTAAAGAGCCGATACAGAATAAAAAGGACTACAAAAAAGATGACTTGAAACTTTTTATAAAAATGTATGGTTTTTGGGTAATTCAGGTTTGCAATTTTTTAACAGTCACCATTTTAAAACGCATTAATGGATACAATCGCTTATTTTACTTAAAATATATCATTGTTAGGTAAACTTTATGTCAAGTTTTAAGTCAATCGGTCAAACCGTTCTCTAGATACAAATTATTTAGTGAAAAAACAAAATGGCCGCTATGGAGAAAACCAGGGCTCTATAACAAGGGCTAAACCGTTTCTTTGATCTCGGCACTGTGCCGCCAGTTTCACTCTGGAGTCACAATGCTGATACACTCTAGCTGGTAATATTTGAGGAGTGCGTGCGCAGTCGCTCGCTGTTTTAACTCGATGGAAAGGCTTCAGTAAAATAAAATTTGGATATTCTTAATCTACATAAAGTACGGATTCTAACAGTATAAAAAACTTTTATTTTAACAGGTATTTCGAATTTTAATAATTAAAAATATTTGATAATTATCACAGACTGACATGAAAAAGTCACTAAGCGAGGAAATTTTTTATTTTTGGGTTACAAACAAACTTCCAGCGGGAAAGTTGTAGCCATTGAATTGATCTAAACTATCCAATTCACCGATTTGTGATAAAATGATTACATCATTATGAAATCGTTTTTTAAATGAGCGCTAGGAGGTGCCGCGCCACGACTCCGGAAGTACAGTTGTTTGATACGGGAATAACGTTTATGTACATATTGTTATTTTAAGTAAATCACTTGTCCCCAGGAAAAAAAAGTAAGCATTTTATTTTAACATAAACTAATTATGATGTATAATTAATATTTGATATTATTGAAGAAACATTTAAGTACTCCGCAAATTAGACAACAATGAACAAATTATTTAAAAGACAGCATATTTCTTTGTTATAAAGAAATTCTTTAAATTAAATATGAAGCTAATTTTTTTACGTAATTACGATTTTCTTTTTCCATCATTGATCTCTAATTTTATTTCTTTGAATGTACTTAATAATGATATTATTTTTTAAACGTTAACCTCCAACTTAACTTTTTGTGTCCACTTCAATAATATCAAATTTTAATTATAAATTATAATTAGTTTATGTTAAAATAAAATGCTTACTTTTTTTCCAGCTGGCATAATTACCTGGGGACAAGTGATTTACTATATTACCTTAAATAACAATATGTACGTAAACGTTATTCCCGTATCAAACAACTGTACTTCGGGAGTCGCGGCGAGGCACCTCCTCGCGCTCATTTAAAAAACGATTTCATAATGATGTAATCATTTTATCACAAATCGGTGAATTGGATAGTTTAGATCAATTCATTGGCTACAACTCTCCCGCTGGAAGTTTGTTTATAACCCAAAAATAAAAAATTTCCTCGCTTAGTAACTTTTTCATGTCAGTCTGTGATAATTCTCAAATATTTTCAATTATTAAAATTCGAAATACCTGTTAAAATAAAAGTTTTTTATACTGTTAGAATCCGTACTTTATGTAGATTAAGAATATCAAAATTTTATTTTACTGAAGCCTTTCCATCGAGTTAAAACAGCGAGTTAACGACTGCGCACGCACTACTCAAATATTACCAGCTAGCGTGTATCAGCATGGGACGTTATAGGCGATCGATACTGGGTCACAGTAAATGATCAAAATGGTATAGCCCTTGTTATAGAGCCCTGGGAGAAAACAAATCGTTTCCAGATACATGTCCAATTGATGTGTTTTCTAATTCTTATGTGCTGAATCATATCCTAAAATATTACATAGTCATTACGAAACATCTTGTATATACAAGAAACATATCTCAGTAAAAGTATGCAAAACATACCAATATTGTGGTTACGTATGCTGAATTAATATTTTATAACAACCAAGTGGGACGAGCAGGAAAAACAATACATGTAATGCTCTTCAACAATATATGGGAAACGGAAGCATTTCCCGGTGCAAGTCGTCACTGAGCGAGCGCGTGGCGTGATGAATTTGTTTGATGGCGCGCGGGTTGGGGGGGGGAATACGCGCGAAAAAATACTAGAGATAAACCTTGCAAAATCGATTCCGACGGAACCACTGGTTCGATCTTCAGTCTGAAAAATTATTAATTCATTTCTCCATCAAATCTTCAAAATGACTACCTGTTTTTCTTTAAAAAAAATTCCTTTTAGCAGTTACAAAGTAATTTTTTTTACTAAATAAAAAATAAAAAAAATCGTTAGCATAGCGACTTAAAGATACATATTAGAAGTACAAATCAGTTTTAAAACCAATTTTTACTCAAACGGTAAGCGAGTAATCAGTAAAATGAATTTTCATAATTTTGAAGCGCTACGTGGCGGCAGTATTTGGAACTACTGCCGGGGTGTTTAGCCTTAAGATTAGTTTTATATAAAAAAAACTTGGGTTTACTTAGTCCTATGTTCAAATGTTTATTTATATAGTCATTCATTGACTAGTCTTAATGTCTTTCTTTGATTCCTGTATTTAATCAAATTAAATATGTTCATTGTTTATCAAAACAGATTTCAAGTTAGCTTGAATACTTGTCCAAACTATGTATAATTTAGTCACAAGTAATATTTATAAATAATACTACAGTATATATGTTTTATTTAATGTATTGACTGATTTGCTGTGTACAAACATTAAAATAAACAAAGAATTACATTTTTACTGTACCATATATTTATAGGAAAAGGTGGTTTGTAGTGATGTTTATATTTATTCACCTTTAGGTTTATATTTAAATAAAAAATGTGATTTCATGATAAGTTTTTGAGGTATTTTTGTAATCTATAATTTAAATAAAATGTTGTTGAGAATCATTACATTCCTTTTACATTTCTAGCTTATTACATACTTCTCAGATATGTTGGATGAAAAAGAATGATAAGGTTAAAACAAAAACTAATTAGTTGACTACTTTTTGACTAACTTTTACGATTCCATAAAAGAACAACAGAAACCCTAGTCATAAAAAAAACTTGCTTGTCCCTCTATCTGCAGTGAATTATGAGGTTTAAAGTTCGGTACACCAAAAATTGATTGATACTGTACCATGCGCTACTCCTTTGAAAGGATATTATTAAAATAAAACA
The DNA here is from genome assembly GCA_018207615.1 of Philaenus spumarius. Taxonomy (NCBI): domain Eukaryota; kingdom Metazoa; phylum Arthropoda; class Insecta; order Hemiptera; family Aphrophoridae; genus Philaenus; species Philaenus spumarius. Next base: position 674,874 of record JAGFPH010000168.1, on the reverse strand, counting down.
ATATTTAATATTTAAAAAAAATTTCTGATTTTGTAATATCATATAGTTAGTGATGCGATCAGGGTTGAGGTTGGGTGTCAATCACTAAGTGTGTCACGGAATCTGTGAGCAATCCGATGAGAATCGAGTAGGCACAACCGGCACCGATTTTCAGGAGATCAGATCACAGATTCTCTAGCAGGACAGGTCTCAATACAAGTTAAGGTCTAAATGATTGTGATTGTGTTTAAAATTATAATTATGGCCAGATAAGACAACTGTGCGTGGCTACTGGTTTCTCGGGGGCTGTTAGTAGTCCTGTAACGTAAGTGAAATAAGTTTAAAATTAGTTATTATGTAGGCCTACATGTGTTGTTTGTCAAAGCTGGTTTACCCATGTGTGGTTGTTCTAAGATTGTGGTGTTTCGAGCATTAAACCTGGTGAGTTGTCAGTGATTCGCGGGGCGTTGGCTAACTTCGTTTTCAGGGGTTAAATGTCCGTTACTTAATACCCCTAATTAATCATCTCTGCTCACATTTCAAGTTTTCAAAACATGCCTTAGAATATGTTAAAAAAACTTATTCTCCCGCCGAAAGTACTGGAGGTCAAATTTAAAAAAAAATGATGGTGATAATGGCACTGAAAAGCTAGCTATTAATTTTTTTTTAAATCGGTGAAAATTGGTATTCTTTCCATTATTTATGTGACAGTAAGCGAAAATAGTAGTCAGAATCTTTACTTTTAAGAACAACACAATTTCTGCCCATGTACATCCTCTTTACTAAGTTGATCCTACCATTCCAATCAGTTACTCCAGCACTTTCTTAGTATACACATTATATTTATTCTGGTAGACCACTTAGAATGAATAAAGTTCTGTGTCGATGAATATAATCAAACCATTAGAGTTGTCTGGCGGTACAGAATTCTTGTTGCGCATCGACTCAGAACTTCTTCGGTATATTATGTTTACAGTCTTGGGTTATTTGATTTAAAAATTAAGATCTGTATATTTTAAAACTTTTAAAGTAGAGAAAAGATTTTGACAAATTATAACAAATACTAGGTTAGCCAAAAGAAACAACCAAATAATGAATAAATAAACAAATCTTTATTAACACAATACTAGCCTACTTATTTTGTAGTTGAATAAAAAATTTGTATTCTGCTCATAATAGATGCTGGAAATGTTCTCCATCTGCTGCTATTCACAAGCCTCAACAAAATGTTTCACGTTAGTTGCTAATTTTCAGAAGGTAACTGCATTTATGTGGGATATTTGATCTTCAATGTTGTATTTTAAGTTGGTGGATAAAGACATTATCTTTCAGATTTCCTGGAAGAAAAAATCAGATGAGTTAAATTTAGCAATCTGGCTGGCACAGCGGACAAGAAATGCTGGTACTCCTCAAAGAATTCACGCAACATTATAATTAAATCAGTTATTTCGAAAAGGCCATAATGTGTCCATGCAGGGGCGGACTGGCCCACCGGCCTTAGGGCCGATGCGCCTTCGTCCAAAAAATATTGGTTAAAATTCAAAGAATGAGCCGAGACACACTTCTAGAAAACGAGAGGAAAACTCAGAGTAAGAATTTCAGCAGTGAATAACAAAACATAAAGTTGGGTGTGAGACCCGAAGTTAAAACTGTCGACAACCGAAAGTAAAGCTGCTCTTCTTTCTCGTATGTATACTACCCACGGAGTATGTAAATAAGATGGAGGGAGCATTATAGTCCACTGGTGAGGCAAGCTGCCGGATAAATATTATGGTGATGACCTTGGTACCCCCTCACGCTGCAGGGGCGCACGCTTTTCGTTGTTTTACCATCAGCCGTAAACGGTTGTAAAATCCATGAAGATGTTATAAGAATTTAATAATAACAAATTAGGAAAAAAATTGCTAACTCAAATGTCTTCAATGGTCCCCAAAAACTGCGTGGGTCTAACATTTTTCAAAACGGACATTTGCTAAACGTAGAAGACAAAAGACAATCACCAAGTATTATTAATTAAGGCTATATGTACCAAATATTTCAATATTAAACTATATCATTATTCAAAAGTGTTCAACCAAAACCTTCACAAAACAAAAATAAAGGAACAGTTTCTGTAAAACAATTTTGTTTGTGGGCCAGTAATTGTATTGTATCTATCTATCTAGATCAAACTTTACTGTTTTGACTTCGTTAAATCCGGAAAGTGCCTTTTTATACCTTTCTTCGTATATTCGTATACTTTCCTATACTTCAAAATGTCGAATTGATTTTAAACTTTACACACTTGTCAAGGACCGATGACAATGCAATATTAATTTTGTTGGGTGTAGTAAGTGAGCACTGATCATGGTCCCCAGAACACAACGTGATTTTCACCCCCTTCAAAACGTCTGATTGATTTTAAACTTTGCACACTTATCAAGGACCGATGACAATACAATATTAATTTTGTTGGGTGTAGTAAGTGAGCACTGATCATGGTCCC
>JAGFPH010000168.1:653373-672044 GCA_018207615.1 Philaenus spumarius | reverse complement strand
TTGTGTGTAGTAAGTGAGCACTGATCATGGTCCCCAGAACACGACGTGATTTTCACCCACTTCAAAAAGTCGGATTGATTTGAAACTTTGCACACTTATCAAGGACCAATGACAATGCAATATTAATTTTGTTGCGTGTAGTAAGTGAGCACTGATCATGGTCCCCAGAACATGACGTGATTTTCACCCCTTCAAAAAGTCGGATTGATTTGAAACTTTGCACACTTATCAAGGACCCATGACAATGCAATATTAATTTTGTTGTGTGTAGTAAGTGAGCACTGATCATGGTCTCCAGACTAGCCGTGACCAACCAAACAGATGCAACGATAGTATTCATAAGCGTATGTAACAAAGACGGAAAAAATGAGATATTAATTTTAAAATATGCCTTCAGTGTTGGTTAGTGTTTTTATAAAAGAATATTCTATCATCTACAAAATAGTAGGGCTACTCTAAGTTACGACTAGTTTTTCCCAAAATATATTAAATCAATAGTAGGTCTACTGTCTATACCATTGGATGGCCAAAGAAGTATAACTTCCACCGTCTGGTCCGACGCAGACCCAAATTTTTTTGTTAATGGTATTGAAGTATCACTGGAGCAGATAATTGTAGTTTCTGGGACATTTTAAATCCTAGGGTTTAAAAGTTTGCATGAAGATAAATGAAATGTTAAATATTTATAATCTATATAAATATATATAAGTCAAATACCACTCACTCATCACGTTTTCTCAAAAACTACTAAACGGATTGCAATGAAATTTGGTATGTAGCTTCCTCTAGGGCCGTAGGTGCTCGCTAAGAAAGGTTTTCAAAAAATTCGAAATTTTAGGTGATGTTTGGGAGGGTCAAAAATACTAAAAATTTCCATAAGAAATTTATAGATGAGCTAGAAACTTGAAATTTGTGTTGCTTACTAAGAAAGGTTTTTAAAAAAAATCGACATTTTAGGGGTGTTTGGGGGGTGTAGAAATTTCAAAGCCATGTTAAAGATATTTCTATATGAGCTAGAAATTTGGAATGTAGCTTTCTCTAGGGGCCGTAAGTGCTCGCTAAGAAAGGGTTAAAAAAATTTGAAATTTTTAGGAGGGTTGGGGTGGGGGGTGTCAAAGATACTAAAAATTCCTATAAGAACGAATTGGAATGAAATTTGGTATGTAGCTTCCTCTAAGGCCGTAGGTGCTCGCAACATTGCCAATGTAATTAAGTTAAAGTCAAACTTAGTAAAAACTTTCATGTTAGATAATAGTTTACAGGAAAAAATTTTCAGTGCTTTCCTAAATAGCGCAGTCTTTTATTTTTTCATGACCACAGTAGGATACGCACGGGTATTCAAGGAACACTTAAAAAGAATACAATTACGTGTAAAAGTTTGAAAATACCAACCACCATGGTCAAGGCGGTATGGGTCAGTTAGTATATTATACAGGGTGGCTGTAAAGTAACTTGCATCCCCTTTATCTTGGTTATTTGTTAAGATAGCTAAATGCGGTTTGCGGCAATATTCGTTACATTGAATAATACAAATCAACTGTATAACATGGAATAAATAAAGTATGGATAGCTAACAAGAACTATCCATTTCTTACTTAAAATGTTTGCTCAAGGTTGTAACATCGTCTATCATCTACACAGTATATCTATTTATCTATAAAATTATAAAAAAATCATGTGTAATTAAATAAATGGTGTATGTTTGTCCTTCCATCAGGCAAATACTTCTGGACAAATTTGTGTGAAATTTTGAAAACACACTGTTATAGTCAATAATTTTCTTTCTTGAATCTTTCAGTATATACCAATGTATATGGTATTATTATTATATATAAGGTTTTTATAAATGTTTTCCCTTAAAGGTGCGTACACACTTCCGCGCCACTAACAGCGCGCCGAGCGTTCGCCGTTCGACTATGGTTCGTTGAAATTGTTGATCCATAGGAAACCCACGAACATTCAGTCTTCATTTTGCCGTGAAGTTGTAACCATTTTAAAATTTGAATACACTTACATTTAGAACTAAATTACGAAACTTAAAAAAAAACAATAAATGTTTACTACTTTTTATGTAGGCCTAAATTTTACTGTTGGATTTTCCTGTTATCGGAAATGTTTGCTTCCTGAGCTAATAATTTTTTTAATTTTCCATCAACCAATTTTTTAGTTGCTTATATGGATTATTGGAGCATTTTTCTATAAAAAAGCTAATGAAAAGTATTGAATTGGGATACAAAATTACTATATAGTTGACGAATTTAAAAAAAAAATGCTTGCAAAACTAAAAAATCCAGGTGAAATAACAAGGCTAGTTTCCAGGGTTAACTAATCTAATATTTACAATTAAATGAGATTTATATTAATATAGGCCTAACCCATTTCTAAAGCATAGCTTTGAGGTTAATGCTAATATATTTAGGCCTGATTTTGCAATTAAATTTCTCAGAAAAAAGGAAAAGTTGGCTAAAATTGATTGTGAAATATTCAATTGCTGTATAGGCCTTGCTAATTTCTAAGGCATAGTTTTGAGGTTAACAATCTTACAACAATTTTTAATATATTTGAGTCATAACTTCCCATGCTACTCTTCAATTTGCTTTTCTCCAGTCGCACAGTGGGGTATTTTACTGTAAAACGTGGCATAAATTCAAAACTTCGCCGCAGGTAATCAAATTTTGGTATAGATTGCTATTTTACAGACCTAAAATAAAATCTATATAGAAAAAATTAAAAACTTTACGAAAAAAACTTCATTGTTAAAATAATTACATCATAATACTATAAATCACAATACACCATTTTATGTTTTTTAAATGTATTAGATTTGAGGAAGCCTGATTGAAGGTTAAAGGTGAATAAAGATACAACTTATATATATTCAAATAACATTTTGAAATTGAGATTTATTAATTTCCCAGTAAAGAGGGTTAAATTAAGCAAATTAAATGTTCTTGTCTGTCCTAGAATAAGAATAGAAATGGAATAACGTCCGTCATGTTAGGGGATAAAATCAACAAAACATTTTTTCTATTATTTTGTGATATGTGCATAATATTTTCATTTTTTGTTAACAAATTTAAAAGTTTTAGAATTAGAAAAATCAAACACTTATAACAGCCATTATATTTGCTGGAGAAAGAATTTATTGGTATTTGGAAAATAACAACCTTTATGTTACGTTTAAGTTAGCTAAGAATACATCTTTAAATTAAATCATTAATCATAAAAGTAACATTTCACAAATAAAATACATTTTCAATTGTTCCATTTTTAAAAGGAAAAAAGCTTAATGCATAATTTGAATTTTTCTCAAATGTATTTTAAAGTCAAAGTTATAGAAGGAATCATTGCACGTTTGTACACTGAAATAACTATTATATCTTTATATAAAAAACTGCATTTCTACTAACAATTCTAATCCTTATTTTCATCAAAATTTACTTTTTTTTTGTCATTAAACTAAGTTTTATTCTCAATGGCAATTTCACATGATAATAAATTGTTTATTGTATGGTAATTGTGATGGTTATTAATAGACCTATTTTGGCTACAGTGTTTCACAAAAAAATTAATATCCATAAAAGGTGCAAATTTGTGCAAAATTTGATTGTTATTCCAAAAAGTTTAAGAAAAAAACTTTGCATTAACATTAGAATTGCAGCTTGATCTCATTTGGAACACTAAAATAATTCTTCATATAAATCATAACTATAAAAAATTAACAATTATTTTTGTTTATAGTTACTAGAGGCTAATGTTGCCATGCTGGATCAATCAAAATAGTACTAAATAATTGAGAAAAATAATCTATAATACGACATTATAGAACACGACCTCTTGCTAACCGACTGATTCCTTGAAAACTGGACTTGTACTAATGCGTTATCTAAGGAAAGATTGTGTTTATCGGCCGGTCAATAGTTGTTTATTGTTCTTTGGAATGTTTACTATCTTAATGTATTAAAGAGTGAATTCCCGTTTCACTTTCATTTTTTTAATATATGCCAGGTTTTTTGGTCAAATACCCCACTGTGCGTCGGTAAGAAAACAGCAAAGATATTTTTTTACAGTAATTTGCATATATATCTAACTCCGCTGATATTTTTCGCCAAGCATCTAATTTCATATTTTTGATAAAAGGATAATTATTTAGAGGATCCCAAAGAATGGATTCGTTTGTATAGGATTCTGTTAATTTAATTTGCTTCTGAGCAATCCATACTTAATCAATAAATACCGGTATATTGGAAAACAATAATCAAACGCGCGCTAAAAACAACATACCTTTCAAGCTCTCGTCCAAATATGTTCGGCGAACAATCAAAGTGTTCTTCGAAAATATCGACAGGAGATGGATCGCTGCGCCCGTACAAATATGACGAATTCAATGCGCACGAGCGGTCGGAGTGCAGCGCGTAAGTGTGTACGTACCTTTACAATTCTTTACAGTAAAAAGGACTGTGTTATTAAGACCCCTGTAATTTGTTAAACCTTTGTTATTTAAAAAAGATGGTACATTTTATAAGTTCATCATGAAAAATAAATTATAAAACATATTTGAAACATACATAAATATGTTCCTTACCCGCCACATTGTCTGATGCTGTCATCTGTTACAAGTGCTCTAAATTTTTAATTTTTCTCCAAAATGGACTCTTAGCTACGCCTACGGGCTGTCTAGTTTCCTTTGAAATTTCCTGTAATCTTCTTTTGATTTTAGGAATAATAATCCGGTCTATGTCTATGAAGAAATTGCGGTGCTTCTCACAATCTGTTCCAACTTTCATCCATTCTTTTTTTAAATTTTCTGTTTTGATTTGAATTTAATCTTTCTTACAATTCCAATGGAATGAATGCGTTTGTCGAAAATTTTGTTAAATACGGACAATACTATGTGGGTTATTGTGCAGGTTTCATCATTTGTATTTATTAAACTGCCAGTTTTGAAAGATCGGTTGTCAATTAAAAAATTGTACTAAGATATTTATTTTTTCATAGGCCTAGAAGATATACAAGAACAGCCAGGTCGCCCAGGGACGTAGCCAAGGGGGTTTTTAGGGGTCCGGACCCCCTTCATTTTGATTTTACTTTGTACAAAACAATGAGATATGGGATATTAAGTATTGATGGACAAAGCAAGGACCAGCGACAATTGTTTTGTTTACGTACTTCACGTTCCTATAGTTTTTGTACTTTCCTATACGTTCTTCCGCACTCGGTCATCCCCACATTCTCGGAAGTAATTATGTGGATCGTCTGTCCTCCGTCTGACGTTTCGTCAATAAGTGATGAGTCAGAATCGGAAGATTGCCTGTAGATGTTACAGTAGCAAATACAGTCGGTGCGTTACTAAATAAGTAAATCTGTAAAACCTGTATTCATGGAGGTAAAAGTGATATTATTAACTACTAGCGAAAAAAGCCTCCCGAGGTCGGCTGAAAAATGTCCTAGGGAAAAATGAATCTCCAGAAATAGGTATCAATCGTATCATATTTAAAAACATAATAATTCCATCATTTTCTTTAATTTAAAAGTAAATTCAGAAGTAGGTATCAATAGAGTTTTAAAATAAAACCTAACAAACTAAAAAAGAATCCTAATAAATAAACGAAGAAATAAAAATGACAATTCTTATTTTGTTGATAATAATTAAATTTACTTTCATTTAAAACAAACAGCACGAAAATCGGTTACATAGATTTCCAGAAATAGGTATCAATAGGGTTTTAATCTAGAACCAAAAAACCTCAAAAAGTGACCTTGTAAGAAGTATTAGGATGAAGTACAAATGACTTTTCATAACTTTTTAATAATAATAACAATATTCTCTTTTTATTTCAAATAAACAGAACTAAAATGGGCCCGGTAGATCTTCATAAATATGTAGTATATGTAGTTTTAATCTAGAACCAAAAAACCTCAAAAAGTAAATTTATAACAATACCGATGAAATACAAATTATTTTCATAACATTTTGATAATAAAGACAATATTCCCTTTTATTTTGAATAAACACCACTAAAATTGGTCAGATAGATCTCCAGAAATAGGTATAGGCCTAAAATCAAAAGGGTTTTAACCCAAAACCACCAAAACTCAAAATGTGCCCTTATAAATGCACTGATGAAATAAAATTGACATTTAATATTTTTTGTTTTAATATTTATGACAACATTTTCTTTAATTTAAAGCAAACCCCATTAAAATCGACCAGGTAGATATATCTCCAGAAATATATATCAATAGGGTTTTAACCTAAAAACAAACATTTTAAAAACAGGCAGTCGTGGGTCTGCCGTAAGAAGTGAAAACATTTTAGGTTCGTATAGTTAATTTTATTTTCGAGTTATTAAGAAGTATTTTTTTAATCAATGTATTAATGTTGTAATGAGATCTTAAATAATTGCGTAGAGGCGACATAGCCTTAAATAAATGCAGGGATGCAACTGTGTTTTCAATAATTGCGGAGATGCGACATACCCTTCAATATTTGCGGAGATGCGATGGAGCCTTAAATAATTGTGGATAAGCGACGGAGCCTTACATAATTGTGGAGATCCGATGAAACCTTAAATAATTGCGGATATGCATTGGAGCCTTAAATAAATGCGGGAATGCAACTGTGTCTTAAATAACTGCGAAGATGCTACGTAGCCTTTGTGGAGATGGGATGGAGCCTTAAATAATTGCGGAGATGCAACAGAGACTTAAATAATTGTGGGTATCCGATAGAGACTTAAATAATTTCGGGGATGCGACTGTGTCTTAAATATTTGCAGGATTACCTCATTTAATGGATGATGAATCCAAGTTTTATGAATATTTTAAAATGTCACAATCGACATTTCACCACCTTCTGACTAAAGTGCAAGAGAAACTGAAGAGAGAATACACTTTTTGGAGGCAACCAATATCACCAAAACAATGTTTGGCTGTGTGTTTGAGGTTAGTTTGTTAGTGTTATTTTAATGTTATGTTTTTATCAATATTGTATTATACTCGTCCCTGTCTGAAAATGTACTTACCGAAAAAGTTCCAAACGGTACGACCACTTTAGTTACTTACCAAAAACATTTCCAGTAGGTGACTTACGATCTTTAACGTGAAGAAATTGGATGACATACAATCGGATTCTTCCAATAATATTGGAGGTTGAAAGCTAATTAATCATTAATTTCTCTCTAAAAATAAAACTAAAATATCAAGAGGATAAAAAATAAAAACGACTAAAGCTAAAGCAACAATTAATTTATTAAAATCTAGAATTTTTTTACTCAATTTATAATTTACATAAAAATAACAATGAAAAGTAAAATAATAAAAAAAAGGAATTACTGAAATTATTCAATAGTTTTAGTTTTGGACTTATCATCGTCAATGATGTAATATAACCCCTCCTTAGATCCCACCTGAACCAGAGGGGTGAAGGGTAAGAATGTGTGGATGAAGGTGATGAGGAATGTGATATTGTGGCCGGCAATTGCTCTTGGCAAGCCAGATCGCTCTCGAGTTGTTTCAACTTGAACTCCTGAACTATTGAAACTCGCCTGGTTCAGGAGTATCGGACTGAGCGATGTGAGAGTCGGCCCAATCCCAGTCAGAAAAGCATCAACCGCATGCATAGCCGGCTCTTTTGTAGTGGTGCGATCCTTTTTTTGGCATTCGGCTTCAAAAATTGTTCCTGTGTTGAGATCTTCGCCATTGCTGAATTCTTGGACGTTGGTTCATCTAGCAAGGATTCCTCTACATCCACTGTGGGTTCCCCCAAAGAGGATTCCTCGATATTGGGTTCCTCTACAATAGTTTCTTCTCCCTGCTCATCTTCTTCTTGGAATATAGAAACATTTGATAATGTGTCTCTTTCCATTAGATAGGGTGTTAAAAAACTTAATACAGTACATATTTGTATTTGTGCGGTCTATCTGCAGCCTGCCCAGACGAAGTTTTCCGTTTTTGTAGAACCCTTCAAAACTGGTCTCGAATCGACGCCCATTTTTTTTTTTTTTTTTTTGCTTTCTTCCACTCTACCTGCAACAAACAATTTAAAATACTCTTACTTTATTATAAGTATAGTTTGTAAAATAATAACTTACAGTGTTTATTACACATTTTTTTAGATTTATTGCTCCTGGGGATTCCTTTAAGACTATTTTCTTTCAGCTATAGACTTGGGAAATCAACTGTTGTGGCTATCGTTCGTGACACTTACCGTGCAATAATTGACGTTCTTTTAGAGGAAGTGATGCTGATCCCAAATGAAGAGGAATGGAACGCTATAGCCGATGAGTTTTGGGAGACATGACAGTTCCTAAACTGTATTGCACTGTGCTTTAGATGGAAAGCACGTCATAATACAAGCTCCTAAATTATCGGGAAGTCTATATTGGAACTATAAAAAAACTTATTCCATTGTACTTCTGGCTCTGGTTGATCCTTGTTACAACTTCATTATAGTCGACGTAGGAGCCTATGGGAAAAACTCTGATGGGGGTATTTTCGCTAACTGGAATTTTGGAAAATCGCTAAAAAATGGCACAATTAACATTCCAAATAAGAGAGCCTTTCCTGGAACGGATATTGAATTGCCAATGGTCATTGTAGCCGAGGAAGCATTTCCTCTAAAAACCTACATGATGAGACCGTATCCTGGGAGAAACTTACCAAATGATAAGGTAATTTACAACTACCGTTTGAGTAGGGCGAGGATGATAGTAGAAAACACATTTGGCATTTTGCAACAAAAGTATCCCATATTTTCGAGAAAGCTTCAGGGAAAACAGCAGTTGTTATGTCTGCTTGTATTTCGCATCGAAATTTCATCCGAAAAATGAAGAAAACTATTTCTCTGAGAGTGGAATCGAGAGTTCTCAGAAATCGAAGAGGTCGAAAAATCTTCAGACACTGCCACGCCTTCGGGGAATGTCTTCAGGGGCGGCGTTTGATGTGCGGGAGCAGTTCAAACAATTTTTTAATTCCCCTGATGGTAGTGTGGACTGGCAACTGCGTGCAACATCGGTATTGTGAAAAGGGTAGTGAATATGGTTTCATTTTGTTTGTTTGTCTAATCATTTTGGCTAACTTTAAATATTTTCAACTTGCCTAGTTACAAAACTTTGAAATTTTTACTTTGAAATAAAACATATTACGATTTTATTTAGGTACTCAGTTGTTGTTGTCTCAATTCAAAGTCATTCATTCCAATTTTCACGCTTGAAATAAATCTATATAAATAAAAATGTAAATGTTCGTTTGTTCAAAATCTAAAATCTCCGAAAGTTATTCACTAATTACTTTGAAATTTTGGCACAATATTACATTCAAATACAAACATGTCTATACATACTTTTTGAAATACAGCAGCATCTATTGAACACAAAAACAACAAAAAATATAGGCCTACTACATATTTAACAAAAATGTGATGAAAAATTTGTTGATGTAAAATTGAAAAAGTTTTAGCTCAGGAAGCAAAACAATGGGTTTGTTGAATAAAAAAATAAGCAAAAGCTTTTAGCATTTAGTCTTAGCTTTATTAGCTATTAAGTCAAAGCTTTTAGTTGTAGCACTTGGTTAAAGTGTGGTGAATAACCTTTAGCTAAGGCTAGTTATCAAAAGTCGGAATATTTTAGCCAAAACTTAAAATCTGTCATATTATTACGTTGTTTGAAACAATTTATAGGCGATGATAACCACCCAGGATTTTCGCCTTATAAAAGATGAAACAATTTAAAACAGTTGTTGCAGTTTGAGGATTGATGTTATTAGAACTCATTAATAGGCTAGTACAAAATGGATAGACTGCTGGCTTTAGCTCTTCCGATGAAGAAAATATCACAACAAACGAAAGTTTAAATAGAAAAGAAATGTTTTTAAAATTTATTGGTTTTACTTGAATTTTTATTAGGCCTATTTAGTATTAAATTATTAAAGATTTCAAATTAGTTTGCATTTTTGAACAGAATCATAAGTTGGATGATGTAGGCCTAGGACATGTTCCCTTACCTAAACCTAACCTAATTTTGGATCCGTTAAAACTTACAAAGCTGCAAATTGAGCAATCCGAATTAAGAATTAATTTCATTTTTGCGACAAAAAATGAGTTGTGCAGTTTCAATTAGAATAAACTCGGACGAATTTTCACTTCTGTATAATAAATAAGTAGGTAGCATAAGTAACTAAAGGCCTATAATGTTGTCCGACACTTTTTAACCCTATAATTTGAGGGTTAATCCGACACCTTTATTATAAATAAAACATATCTCACGGTATGTGTAGGCCTATATAATGTTTCAACGGGATTAGCACGCAGGGGTCTCGCCTAGTAAATTAATAAAATAAGAGATTTTGTAAAAATTAATTGGTTCATAACAGAAACTGTGACTATTGTTGTAACAATAAAGTTCTACCCGATTTTCCACCAAATAGCAAAACAATTTGAATTGAGTAATTACTTATACCTTTAACTTGTAACGTGGATGCTATATTTTTCCAAATCTGCTCCTTGTAGTCCACGTTTCTATATTTCTCGTTCATTTGATGGGATGTCTTAATAAAGTCCAGATTGTAAATGGTCCAGCTCGACTAAATAGTAATTCAAAGTATAACAACAAAAAGTCTAGGTCGTTTCATTTGGTGCAGGTCTAAACCTGGACCAAATGAAACACGCTATTGCAAAAGGTCCAGTTTCTAAACAACATGCGATTGTAAATGGTCCAGGTGGACCCGAGAACCAATCAGAATAGAGGACACGGCAGTAGGCGTAACCGTGAATATAATAGTGATGAGAATATCTGCGGCAGTGACAGAAAAACATCTGTTATTGTCTGCTAGTAACAGTTTGAACGATCACTTATTGTAAACAACATGCAATAAGTTTGACGTCAAGTCTTTTTACAAACGTAATAATATTATTGCTTGTTATACAACTACAGTAGCCTACAGTAAAAGGATTTTTAGTAAATAATTATAAAACGCTTGTGGTCGTTATAATAAGCATAATTTATTTTAAGTAAAATTTATGTAATAAGAAGAAATGAACATTTATTTTAAGTAATGAATATAATATTTTTAAAAGATTTTATTTTGTTAAATTCAATCTACGTTAAACTAACCAATACAACATTTTTAAAACTAAAAATAGCCATATTATGTTTAACTAGTGGCTTGTAGGGGCTAAAGCCCCTAATTTATGTTCAGTTGCTGATACATAACGTGAAATAAACTATGTAGTCATTTTGAAAATTTATTTATTAGAACAAAGTAGCCTATTATAGCGAAACATCTTTGAAAACAATATTTTTTGTGTAATATCCACAGTTGTCCTTTCCCTATTCACTGGTCTTTTTGATGACTACTTTTACATCTTGAGGTGTTTTTACTCGGCTAAAGGCCACATATAGCTGCCCGTGTGTGAAAACTGGTGACGGTAAGTAAATGCCGATTTTGCCAAAAATTTGACCCTGAGCTTTATTAAGTGTTACAGCAAATGATATCCGTATTGGAAATTGTACTCTTGTCATATGGAAAGGCATGGTTGGGTCTAAGGAATGATTTTTATCCTTGGTAAGAAAATTACAGTACCTTTTCCAAACCCTGTTATTACTTAGACATTAGTCATACATTTCCAACATTAACATTCGCACTCCATTTACTAAACCGGAACCCATATTCATGTTTCTTATAAGCAAAACAAATTGTACCACATTTTAACTTAAGTCTATGAGGTGGCATTCCTGAAGGAGTTATAGAATTTATATACTCAAATGGGATGTTTAATTCCTTGCTTGGATCGTCTGATATCACTTCATCCACCCTGCAATACTCTTTGAAATCACCTTCAATTAAATTTAAAACATCTTCGTTAGATTCTATCGCAGTTTTCATTCAAAGGACAGACATGATTGCAATATTGTCTAGCAATCTCCTCATTTATTGAGTTGCCAAAGACATGATTGATCAGTAAATCCTCTGAAATTATATAATTTCAGGAATGTTAATAGAATCTGATCCTCTGTCACTTATTAATGTTCCATTGCCTATTTGAAGAAGCCAATTAGAAAATAATTTTTCGTCATCATTTGCGCGCATATTTTTTTCAAATGGATGAGTGTAATGTATTTACAAACTTTGCTTCTTTGAATGCAAGATTCAATTATTTGTATTCTACCAGACAACGGTACCACAGGCAAAATCTGCCTAAAATCACCACAAAAAATGACTACTTTACCACCCATGTGCATTTGTCCATATACTGGGTCCAAACAATTCATTACATCTTTTGGGAGATCGTTTATACAATAAAAAGCTGCAGCAGACACCATCGACGACTCGTCTATATTAATAATTATAGAAGCTTCTCTGAGAATAGTAGCTTTGTTGAAATTAGCCTTGATTGTGAGACCGATGAGGGTAGTAAGGGGTACAGGAAGGCCAAGTAAACGGTGTAGTGTAGTGCCTCTGTCTAAAAGCAATGCTGCTATCCCAGTCGAAGCACCTGCTAAGGCAATTTGGCCTCGACCTCGGATTATTTTCAAAATACATGAGCATATGAAAGTCTTTCCAAATCCCCCAGCAGCTTCTAAAAAGAATAGTTTCTCTTCCTTATTCCCAGATATTGCATTTAGGATTCGATCCACGGCCATTTTGTTCAAAATTAAGCTTATGATACATCTCTTTGCAGCTTGTTCCTGTAGATTGTATGTGGGGTTTTCAATTGCGACTTCAGGTGGAACTGGTAGGCCGATAATAGCACAGTTGAATCCGTTTTCTTTCAGAATATTCTGGATTTGTTGTAATGATGCCATTTCTGCTTCATGAGGATCAATGTCATTCATATCTTCGGTTAGTTTCTCTTTGAAGGTAGTCCGTAATGTTAAAAGTGACGTTGGTTCACAGAAACAGCAATCGAATGCAAATAATTGCCTGAGCTGATGAGGCATTTGTATATTCTTTAATTCCTCCAAGCAACGGTGCCATTCTTGATTGTTTTGAAGGAGTCCACGTGATAAAACTGCCTCTTTAAAAGTATCATATTATTTTGTACCATTGTAGTGCTGTAAATCCTCAAACGATGTAGCACCCTTAACATGAAGTAACAATATATGCGTAAATAAAAACTAATTTGATTCATTAGGTGCCACATTATACATCCTTCCTATAACTTTACCACCCTCTCTCTGTCGAGGCATTCACGCATTACCCGCAAACCGATAATGTTGCGAAATTTAATTGTATAAATACTGGCGGGCAGTTGGTTCGCGGTTGTTTAAATCAAACCATGCTGTGAGAGTTGTATGCTTTTCTTCAGATGAATTGAGTGCAGATGAATTCCTTGTTGGAAATGGAGGCGCCAAATGCTCTCATGAGAACTTACATATCGCATATTTGAAAAACTTTTAGTTCTATCGTAGACTATTGCATTGTTAGGTTAATTAACATTACTTACAAATTCTATGCATGCAGTATCATAACCTTTATATACACATGGTACTTAAATAAATACTTTACAGAACGAACTGTGGAACAAATTTCTACATTATTGTGCGTATTACACATGTGTTAACTTAAGTCTTAAGTTAACACATAATTATTGTTATAAGGGACAACATCTCTATTATCAACTTGGTGGATACCTTTTCTTGCAACTATTCCATTATTTTTTCGGCGGTAGTTGGGGTATCCATTGTTATTTTCTAAAGTTTCCTCTAGAAACTCTTTTGGGTATTTCTTAGTGCAACAATTTTTTTAATGCAAGGAGATTTATTATTGCGTTGACCTCATGGTCCGTGTATCATATTCCTTACGACAATATTATGAAGTGTAGAAAATTCTTGTGGATTTGGTAGTTCGGCACAGACGCATTCATTGGTCAATTTGAGCTGGTTCTCGGAACTTTGATCCTTCATAAAGAATCAGTAGCATATGACAATGTGGCAGGATTGTTTGTTTTGTTTCGTCAGTGTTTAATTCAGAGGGTTGATTTGTGTTCCACAGGTTCTAAATTGAATAACGTTAGAAATATTTAATCGAGTTCAATAAAATTTGAACCACATATAGAAAACATACATATAATAATAATATTAAAAAATCAGATTGTTACAACCAATTTTAACACCTTTACTGATTAGGCCTATAAAAATTACTTTCCGATATCTTTATTTGGTGAAAAATTGTAATTTAATAATATTTAACAGATTTTAATAAAATTTGAACCACATATAGAAAACATATCTATAATAATAATATAAAAAATCAGATTGTTACAACCAATTTTAATACAGCTTTATTAATTAGGCCTATAAAAAATAACTTTCCGATATCTTTATTGGGTGAAAAATTGTTTGTTCATGTCTTCATTAAAAATTGAATAACTTTAATAATACCTATTTAACCGATTTTAATAAAATTTGAACCACATATAGAAAACATATCTTTTATAATAATATAAAAAATCAGATTGTTACAACAAATTTTAATACCTTTGCTGATTAGACCTATAAAAAATAACTTTACGATATCTTTATTTGGTGAAAAATTGTTTGTTCATGTCTTCAGTAAAAATTGAATAACTTTAATAATATTTAACAGATTATAATAAAATTTGAACCACATATAGAAAACACATCTATAATAATAATATAAAAAAATCAGATTGTTGCAACAAATGTTAATACCTTTACTGATTAGGCCTATACAAATTACTATTTCAAATTCCTCAAATGGTGAACAATATTTTATTTTTATTTTGTATTATTTGACTTTTATTTGAATTATATATTTTGTTGTGAATGTAATAAGTTATAGAGAATATTATTGTGAATCCAAATCTTTTTTAATATTTAAAATCGAATATATAGATACAATAAAGGTATGTACATTTTTAAAATGTATTGTAAATTTTGTTTGCAAAGTATATAAGTTTTCGATACGGTACTAAAAATTTAATCACAATAATTTATAAATAAAGTAATTAAAATGTATCGTATCTTGATGATTTTTTCACTGAATGTGTGTAATAATAATACTCTGTTAATTAATACACCACGCCACTTTAGTGTGTAACCCGTCTTACTCGCCAATTTACATTATGTCTGTCCGCTACATTTTTTTTAACACTCTCCCACGTCTTGCTGGTCTTCCCCCATTTGATAACATGATAGAATTTATGCAAAATATTAAGAAAATTATAATTAATGTATGAAAAGTTAATAGAACAGCCACACAACCTTAAAAAGATCACACTTTTAAGGTTTCTCTTCTATGTGTGTGTCAACGTTTATCTTTTATAGGTTAATAAGTAGCACATTTTATTTAACAATATAATTTACATTAAACTGTCATATTATTTTACAGAACAGCTGTTTTATTGTTTTAATTTATTTATTTAATACCAATGTTTTAATGTAAACTACAGAACAGCTGTTTTATGATTTTAATGTATTTATTTAATACCAAATGTTTTAGGCCCGTATTTATGAACGCAACTTGAACAGCGCCTTAACTTAGCTCAAGACCTACTCGGCTAAGGAGCTCTTAACTTTCAATGCTAACTTGAGAAAATTTGGTATTTATAAACATTCCTTGACTTTTCCCGAGTGCTCCTTAGCCAAGGCTGATATCAAGTTAGCTTCAGCACATGACGTCATGAATTCCGATGACGTCAAATCCAACGACCAATGAACGCACGGTATACAATTATACCGCCATGTTAAATTGAATTTGTTTTGCTTGCAATAATTTAATTTTGTTTGTTTACGACTTTGATCATGGAAACAAAACGAATTGTGTACACCCAATTTGAGAAACAGTTTGTCAAAGAACTAGTTTTAAAATACAAACATGTTCTTGAAAATAAAAGAACGGACGGTGCAACGATTCTAGAAAAAAACAAAGCTTGGGACGATATTGCACTAGAATACAATGCTGTCGCCGACCATCACAAGGTAAACATTGCATTTTTAAGTTTTAGATTATTATTTTTGCATTAACTCAAAAGATCTATTGAATCTTAATACCTAATATGTTGTAAATTATTTCGTTCTATTTGATTAGGATGTCTGTAGTTTTAAATCGAAAAACTAAGAAGGTTATGGTTGCTTACATAGGCCTATTTAAGTATAATTTTATAACCTAGGCATAATTAGTAGTAGGGGATTTGTTACTGATAGTCTATATGGATTTTTTTTAACTTCTGTATATAATAGATCCCGCTTTTATATTTAAATTATTTATTAATAAGAAGCAACCTTGTTTAAATTATTATTACACAATTTATTGTTTGTAGGCTCTACCTAAACACAACTTCATTTGTTTGGTTTGTAGGCTCTGATTTTTTGTTATTTCACTAATTTTGGCAAATCATAGGGTTTTTGCTAATGCAGGCTGCTCTATTGGTTAACAAACTGTTAATTTTTGTGATAATTATGCTACATTTTTATGCTACATAATTATGCTAGGCCTAATTACAATATTTACAACTAAACCTAGGCTACATTGTGTAGTAATTTGTCATTTGAAAAGACATATTATGCTTACATTGGATATGGTAAAACTCATGGTTTTTTCTTCCTTTGCAGAGGACACCAAAGCAACTACGGAAATGTTGGGACAATTTAAAATCCGAAAAAAAGAAAGAACTGGCAAAGATAAAAAAAGAAGTACTCAGTACAGGTGGAGGGCCAGCACCAAAGTTCCCTGAAGATGACCCTTGTGAGGCTTTTGTTGGCACTTTTGCCACAGAAATTGAAGGAGCCATTGACAGTGATACAATAGCTCTGTCACAGGTAATATAATTAGGCCAACTTAGTATTTATTATATTAGGCCTACATAGAAATAGCATTTGTTTGTCATAATAGTAGTATACAAATACAGTCAGCCTGTCGTACCTTAAATTTGAATCAGTTACATTAGTCAAACCAATGCACATGGTAAGTCATAACTTATCAAAGTTTAACTTTTATAGTGATCTCTTCATTGAACTAAACCAATATCATTTATATTTTTACAAAAAGTACCTGTACAACATTTGTTGTGTTATTTGGTTTTGGTTTATAGATAGGCTAATATAAAAATATTGATTTTTTAAACTTACAAATAGACTGCTAATTATAAATACAATAATATTACACAGTTAAGAAGTAGTAGTAACAATCATAAATAGTTATGTACAAATATTTTTCATTCTAAAACATCTAGATCTACTCAATTTTTATTATTTCAGACCTACTTACAAATAATATTTGTAATAGTAGTATAAAAATACAGCATAGCCTGACGTACCCTAACTTTGAATCAGTTTCATTAAGTAAACCGATGCACCACCATAGTCATTACCTTATTAAAGCTTCATAATATACACATTGCTCTTATAAACATTTGTTTTCTTTCCTTCTATCTAAATACTATATTCATTAATTTCTTGTAAGACAAAGTAACATTAATTTAACTATTATGGAGGTGGGAGCAGGACATTACATGGTTACTGATGATGGCATCCTTAGGCCTAGTTCATCCCATGATTTGGAAGAGCTGGTGGATATTAATAATGTAGCTAGCAATTCTACAAAAGTACCAGGTATGTAGGGCCTATATTACATAAAATAACAAAACGATTTGGTTTTAATCATATATATCACATATAAGTTGATCATAAGCTTTAATGAATCAAAAGCAAGTTAAAATGCAGTATAAATATCAATTCTGAATATGAAGATGTTAATTCTTGTACTTGGAAAGATATTACATTTATTAATTTCGTGAACTTTGTAGAGACCTTTGGTATGATAAACTTTTCAATAATGTTATACAGAAACTATTGACTTTAGTAGCATGTTTAAAATTCATTTATTATTTGTTTCAGAAAAAGGCTCACTTAATTGTAGCTCGTTACAAGATCCTGATTTTACAATAATTAGTAGAAAAAGAAAGTCAAGCGTACGGTAAGAGGAGTCGATGAAGAGGGGGAAGAAAGAATTAAGAGAGTAAAGGCTTTGATTGAAAATGACAAAGAAATACATTTATTAGTAGTGGAGGAGCTAAATTTAACAAATAAAACAAAGAGAATTAGCCATTAAGCATGCAGCCGAGGCTCATGCTGAAGAAATGGCCTATAATCGAAGAAAGAGAGAACTGGAGTTAAACATTTTAGAAAAAACTCTGCTGTAATTTTATTGAATGTTTATTTGTTTTTTAGTTTTAAATTATTACAATAAAAACTATTAAAGTATAATGTATGAACATTCTTTTTTATTTTTGTTGACAGCTTTTAGTAATATGGAATAGAACAATTTCTTTTAACAAAATGTTCTGCAATAAATGCTCTTTTGATAACAGTCCCTCTCCTGTTATTGGCAACATTAGGCAGAACAAGTGGCTGCTGATCATTATTTTCAAAAATGTCAAATTCTTGTTCAGGTGGCAGTTTCTCTCTGCATATAATAGCAATATTATATATTATGTAGTGCTGTACATGCAGAAATTATGTGTGTTTTTGTACACAACTTATACTTTATTAAAAGTTAACAATATTTTACAACTGGGTACAAAAACACTAAAATATTCCTATATCATATTTTGGATAAATGAATACTAATTACACAAAACATTCATTAAACTATTTTGCAGGTGGGTGCAGGACATTATTTGGTGACAGATGATGGCATCCTTATACCAA